>JANJGN010002177.1:0-83434 GCA_026770705.1 Isurus oxyrinchus
CCCCCTCCCCGAGACTATGTGTCGCCCCCCCCCCCCCCTCCCCCCCCTCCCCGAGACTATGTGTCCCCCCCCCCCCCCCTCCCCCCCCCTCCCCGAGACTATTGTCCCCCCCCCCCCCTCCCCCCCCCTCCCCGAGACCTATGTGTCCCCCCCCCCCCCTCCCCCCCCCTCCCCGAGACTATGTCCCGTAAACCCCCACCCGACCACCGACCCCCCCGACACCCCCCCCGTGACTAGTGTCCCCACACTGCCAACCGACCCCGACCGACCCCCCCCGGGAATTTGTCCCTGATCCCGCCACCCAACCACCGACCCCACCGACCCCCCTGAGACTATGGTCCCCAACCCCCCACCTGACCCCCTGACACCCACGAGACTATGTGTCCCCAAAACCGCCACCCCCCCCCCCGACCCCCTCCCGAGACTATGTGCCCTAAACCCGCCACCCCGACCTCCGACCCCCCCGACCCCCCCCGTGACTCTGTCCCTAAACACACACCCCCCGACCACCCGACCCCCCCTGACCCCCCCGAGACTATGTCCCTAAACACGCCACCCCCGACCTCCGACCCCCCCGACCCACCCGAGACTATGTCCCCAAATCCGCCACCCGACCGCCGACCCCCCTGACCCCCCCCTGAGACTATGTCCCCAAATCTGCCACCGGCCCCACGACCCCCCGACCGCCCCGAGACTATGTCCCCCAAACCCGCCACCCGACAACCGACCCCACCGACCCCCCGAGACTATGTCCCCAAACCCACCACCCGACCCCCCGACCCTCGCTGAGAATATGTCCCCAAACCCGCCACCCGACCCCCCGACCCCCGAGACTTTGTCTCCAAACCCGCCACCCGACCCACGACCCACCCCGTGACTATGTCCCCAAACGTGCCACCCGACCCCCGACCCCCCTGAGACTATTTCCCCAAACCGCCAACCGACCCTGACCACCCCCGGCCCCCCCGAGACTCTGTTCCTAAACCTGCCACCCGACCACCGACCCCCTCCGACTCCCCCCAAGACTCTGTCCCCAAACCCGCCACCCGACACCCCCGACCCCCCCGAGACTAAGTCCCCAAACCCTCCACCCGACCCCTCCGACCCCCCCGACCCCCCCGTGACTCTGTCCCTAAACACACCCACCCGACCACCCGACCTCCCGACCCCCCCGAGACTATGTCCCTAAACCCGCCACCCCGACCACCGACCCCCCCGACACTCCCCGTGACTATGTCCCCACACTGGCCAACCGACCCCACCGACCACCCCGGGAATTTGTCCCTGATCCCGCCACCCAACCACCGACCCCACCGACCCGCCCTGAGACTATGTCCCCAAACCCGCCACCTGACCCCTGACACCCACGAGACTATGTCCCCAAAACCGCCACCCGACCCCCCGACCCCCCCCGAGACTATGTCCCTAAACCCGCCACCCCGACCTCCGACCCCCCCGACCCCCCCCCCGTGACTCTGTCCCTAAACACACCCCCCCGACCACCCGACCCCCCCCTGACCCCCCCCGAGACTATGTCCCTAAACCCGCCACCCCGACCACCGACCCCCCCGACACCCCCCGTGACTATGTCTCCACACTGGCCAACCGACCCCACCGAGCCCCCGGGAATTTGTCCCCAAACCCGCCACCCGACCCCCGACCCCCCCGAGACTATGTCCCCAAACCTGCCAACCGACCCCCCCGAAACTATGTCCCCAAACCCGCCACCCCGACCCCCCAACCCCCCCGAGTGTATGTCCCCAAACTCGCCCCCGACCCACGACCCCCCTGACCCCCCGAGACTTTGTCCCAAAACCCGCCACCCAACCACCAACCGCCCCGACCCCGACGAGACTATGTCCCCAAACCCGCCACCCGACCCCCCCCGACCCCCCCGATACTATGTCCCTGAACCCGCCACCCCGACCACCGACCCCCCCGACCCCCCCCGTGACTATGTCCCCAAACCCGCCACCCCGACCCCCGACCCCCCCGACCCCCCCGTGACTATGTCCCCAAACCCACCACCCCCGACCCCCGACACCCGCAGAGACTATGTCCCCAAACCCGACCCCCGACCCCACCCGAGACTTTGTCCCCAAGCATGCCACACAACCCCCCGACCCCCCCGAGACTATGTTCCCAAACCCGCCACCCCGACCCCCGACCCCCCCTGACTCCCCCCTAGACTATGTCCTCAAACCTACCACCCGAACCTCGACCCACCCCGAGACTCTGTCCCCAAACCCGACCCCCCCGAGACTAGGTTCCCAAACCCGCCACACGACCCCCGACCCCCCCCGAGACTATGTCCCCAAACTCGCCACCCCGACCCCCAAGCCCTCTGATCCCCCCGGGACTTTGTCCCCAAACCCACCTGACCCCCGACCCCCCTGAACCCCCCGAGACTTTGTACCCAAACTCGCCACCCGACCTCTGACCCCCCTCCGACTCCCCCCGAGTCTATGTCCACAAACCCGCCACCCGACCCTCGAACCACCCCGAGACTATGTCCCCAAACCCACCACCCCACCCCCGACACACCCAAGACTATGCCCCCAAACCCGCCACCCCCGACCTCCGAACCCCCCGACCCCCCTGAGACTATGTACCTAAACCCGCCACCCGACCAGTGACCCACCCGACCCCCCAAGAGACTGTGTTCCCAAACCCGCCAACCGACCACCGAACCCCCCGACACCCCCCCCCCCGGGACTATGTCCCCCAAACACGCCAACCGACCCCCGACCACCCTGAGACTATGACCCCAAACTCGCCAACCGACACCCCCGACCCCCGAGACTATGTCCCCAAACCCGCCACCCGACCTCCGACCCCCCTGACTCCCCCGAGACTATGTCCCCAAACCCGTCACCCGCCCCCACGACACCCCCGACCCCCCCCGAGACTATGTCCCCAAACCCGCCACCCCGACCCCCAACCACCCCGACCCCCCCCGAGACTATATCCCCAAACCCACCACTAGATCCCTGACCCCCCCGAAACCCCGCGAGACTATGTCCCCAAACCTGCCACCCAATTCCGACCCCCCCACGACTATGTCCCCAAACCCGCCACCTGACCCCCCCCCAGACTATGTCTCCAAACCTGCCACCCGACCCCCCGACCCCCCCGAGACTATGTCCCCAAACCTGCCACCCGACCCCCCGAACCCCCCTGAGACTATGTCCCCCAAACCCCGCCACCCGACCCTCCCGACCCCTCCCGAGACTATGTTCCCAAACCCGCCACTCGACCCCCCGAGCCCCCTGATCCCCCCGAGACTATGTCCCCAAACACGCCACCTGACCCCCCCGAGACTATGTCTCCAAACCCGCCACCCGACCCCCGACCCCCCCGACTCCCCACGAGACTATGTCTCCAAACCCGCCACACGACCCCCCGACCCCCCCCGACCCCCCCGAGACTATGTCCCCAAACCCGCCACCCCGACCTCCGACCCCCCCGACCCACCCGAGACTATGTCCCCAAATCCGCCACCCGACCGCCGACCCCCCTGACCCCCCCCGAGACTATGTCCCCCAAATCCGCCACCCGAACCCCGACCACCCAGAGCCCTCCCGAGACTATGTCCCCAAACCTGCCACCCGACCACCGACCCCCCCAGACCCCCCCGAGACTATGTCCCCCAAACCCGCCACCCGACCCCCGACTCCCCCCCGAGACCATGTCATCAAACCCGCCCCTGACCCCTGACCCACCCCGAGACTATGTCCCCAAACCCACCACCCGACCCCCGACACCCCCCAAGACTATGTCCCCAAACCCGCCACACGACCCCCGACCCCCCCGACCCCCCAGAGACTATGTCCCTAAACGCGCCACCTGACCACCGACCCCCCCCGACCCCCCAAGAGACTATGTCCCCAAACCCGCCACCCCGACCGCCGACCCCCCCGGACTAGGTCCCCAAACCCGCCACCCGACCCCCCCCGAGACTATGTCCCCAAACCCGCCAACCAAACCCCCCCGACCCCCCCCGAGACTATGTCCCCAAACCCGCCACCCGACCTCCGACCCCCTGACCCACCCGAGACTATGTCCCCAAATCCGCCACCCCGACCGCCGACCCCCCTGACCACCCCTGAGACTATGTCCCCAAATTTGCCACCCGCCCCCACGACCACCCGACCCCCCCGAGGACTATGTCCCCAAACCCGCCATCCGACAACCGACCCCACCGACCCCCCCGAGACTATGTCCCCAAACCCACCACCCGACCCCCGACCCTCGCTGAGAATATGTCCCCAAACGTGCCACCCGACCCCCGACCCCCCGAGACTATTTCCCCAAACCCGCCAACCGACCCCGACCACCCCGGCCCCCCCCGAGACTCTGTTCCTAAACCTGCCCACCCCGACCACCGACCCCTCCGACTCCCCCCAAGACTCTGTCCCCAAACCCTCCACCCGACCCCCCCCGACCCCCCCGAGACTAAGTCCCCAAACCCTCCACCCGACCCCTCTGACCCCCCCGTGACTCTGTCCCTAAACACACCACCCCGACCACCCGACTCCCCCTGACCCTTCCGAGACTATGTCCCTAAACCCGCCACCCGACCACCGACCCCCCGACACCCCCCCGTGACTATGTCCCCACACTGGCCAACCGACCCCACCGACCCCCCCGGGAATTTGTCCCTGATCCCGCCACCCAACCACCGACCCCACCGACCCGCCCTGAGACTATGTCCCCAAACCCGCCAACTGACCCCTGACACCCACGAGACTATGTCCCCAAAACCCGCCACCCGACCCCCCGACCCCCCCGAGACTATGTCCCTAAACCCGCCACCCCGACCTCCGACCCCCCCCGACCCCCCCCGTGACTCTGTCCCTAAACACACCCCCCGACCACCCGACCCCCCCTGACCCCCCCGAGACTATGTCCCTAAACCCCGCCACCCGACCACCGACCCCCCCGACACCCCCCGTGACTATGTCCCCACACTGGCCAACCGACCCCACCGAGCCCCCGGGAATTTGTCCCCAAACCCGCCACCCGACCCCCGACCCCCACCCGAGACTATGTCCCCAAACCTGCCAACCGACCCCCCCGAAACTATGTCCCCAAACCCGCCACCCCGACCCCCCGACCCCCCCCGAGTGTATGTCCCCAAACCCCCCCCCCGACCCACGACCCCCTGACCCCCCCCGAGACTTTGTCCCAAAACCCGCCACCCAACCACCAACCGCCCCGAACCCCACGAGACTATGTCCCCCAAACCCGCCACCCCCGACCCCCCCGATCCCCCCGATACTATGTCCCCAAACCCGCCACCTGACCCCCGACCCTCGCTGAGAATATGTCCCCAAACCCGCCACCCGACCCCCGACCCCCCTGAGACTTTGTCTCCAAACCCCCGCCACCCGATCCCCGACCCACCCCGCGACTATGTCCCCAAACGCGCCACCAGACCCCCGACCCCCCCAAGACTATTTCCCCCAAACCCGCCAACCGACCCCGACCACCCCAGCCCCCCCGAGACTCTGTTCCTAAACCTGCCACCCGACCACCGACCCCTCCGACTCCCCCCAAGACTATGTCCCGAAACGTACCACCCGACCCCTCCGACCCCCCCGAGACTATGTCCCTGAGCCCGCCACCCGACCACCCGACCCCCCCGACCCCCCCGTGACTATGTCCCCAAACCCACCACCCGACCCCCGACACCCGCAGAGACTATGTCCCCAAACCCGACCCCCGACCCCCCCGAGACTATGTTCCCAAACCCGCCACCCCGACCCCCGACCCCCCCTGACTCCCCCCTAGACTATGTCCTCAAACCTACCAACCGAACCTCGACCCACCCCGAGACTCTGTCCCCAAACCCGACCCCCCCCGAGACTAGGTTCCCAAACCCGCCACACGACCCCCGACCCCCCCGAGACTATGTCCCCAAACCCGCCACCCGACCCCCAAGCCCTCTGACCCCCCCCGAGACTTTGTCCCCAAACCCCGCCACCTGACCCCCGACCCCCCTGAACCCCCCGAGACTTTGTACCCAAACTCGCCACCCCGACCTCCGACCCCCCTCCGACTCCCCCCGAGTCTATGTCCACAAACCCGCCACCCGACCCTCGAACCACCCCGAGACTATGTCCCCAAACCCACCACCCCCACCCCCCGACACCCCCAAGACTATGCCCCCAAACCCGCCACCCGACCTCCGAACCCCCCGACCCCCCCTGAGACTATGTACCTAAACCCGCCACCCGACCAGTGACCCACCCGACCCCCCAAGAGACTGTGTTCCCAAACCCGCCAACCAACCACCGAACCCCCCGACCCCCCCCCCCGGGACTATGTCCCCAAACACGCCAACCGACCCCCGACCACCCCGAGACTATGACCCCAAACTCGCCAACCGACACCCCCGACCCCCGAGACTATGTCCCCAAACCCGCCACCCCGACCTCCGACCCCCCTGACTCCCCCGAGACTATGTCCCCAAACCCGTCACCCCGCCCCCCACGACACCCCCGACCCCCCCGAGACTATGTCCCCCAAACCCGCCACCCGACCCCCAACCGCCCCGACCCCCCCGAGACTATATCCCCAAACCCACCACTAGATGCCTGACCCCCCCGAAACCCCGCGAGACTATGTCCCCAAACCTGCCACCCAAATCCGACCCCCCCACGACTATGTCCCCAAACCCGCCACCTGACCCCCCCGAGACTATGTCTCCAAACCTGCCACCCGACCCCCGACCCCCCCCGAGACTATGTCCCCAAACCTGCCACCCCGACCCCCCCGAACCCCCCTGAGACTATGTCCCCAAACCCGCCCACCCCGACCCTCCCGACCCCCTCCCGAGACTATGTTCCCAAACCCGCCACTCGACCCCCGAGCCCCCTGATCCCCCCGAGACTATGTCCCCAAACACGCCACCTGACCCCCCCGACCCCCCCGAGACTATGTCTCCAAACCCGCCACCCCGACCCCCGACCCCCCGACTCCCCCCGAGACTATGTCTCCAAACCCGCCACACCCGACCCCCGACCCCCCCGACCCCCCCGAGACTATGTCCCCAAACCCGCCAACCGACCTCCGACCCCCCCCGACCCACCCGAGACTATGTCCCCAAACCCACCACCCCACCCCCGACACCCCCAAGACTATGCCCCCAAACCCGCCACCCCGACCTCCGAACCCCCCGACCCCCCTGAGACTATGTACCTAAACCCGCCACCCGACCAGTGACCCACCCGACCCCCCAAGAGACTGTGTTCCCAAACCCGCCAACCAACCACCGAACCCCCCGACCCCCCCCCCCGGGACTATGTCCCCAAACACGCCAACCGACCCCCCGACCACCCCGAGACTATGACCCCAAACTCGCCAACCGACACCCCCGACCCCCGAGACTATGTCCCCAAACCCGCCACCCGACCTCCGACCCCCCTGACTCCCCCGAGACTATGTCCCCAAACCCGTCACCCCGCCCCACGACACCCCCGACCCCCCCGAGACTATGTCCCCAAACCCGCCACCCCGACCCCCAACCGCCCCGACCCCCCCGAGACTATATCCCCAAACCCACCACTAGATGCCTGACCCCCCCGAAACCCCGCGAGACTATGTCCCCAAACCTGCCACCCAAATCCGACCCCCCCACGACTATGTCCCCAAACCCGCCACCTGACCCCCCCCGAGACTATGTCTCCAAACCTGCCACCCGACCCCCCGACCCCCCCGAGACTATGTCCCCAAACCTGCCACCCCGACCCCCCCGAACCCCCCTGAGACTATGTCCCCAAAACCCGCCACCCGACCCTCCCGACCCCCTCCCGAGACTATGTTCCCAAACCCGCCACTCGACCCCCGAGCCCCCTGATCCCCCCGAGACTATGTCCCCCAAACACGCCACCTGACCCCCCCGACCCCCCCGAGACTATGTCTCCAAACCCGCCACCCGACCCCCGACCCCCCGACTCCCCCCGAGACTATGTCTCCAAACCCGCCACACGACCCCCGACCCCCCCGACCCCCCCCGAGACTATGTCCCCAAACCCGCCAACCGACCTCCGACCCCCCCGACCCACCCGAGACTATGTCCCCAAATCCGCCACCCGACCGCCGACCCCCCTGACCCCCCCCGAGACTATGTCCCCAAACCTGCCACCCGACCACCGACCCCCCCCAGACCCCCCCCGAGACTATGTCCCCAAACCCGCCACCCGACCCCCGACTCCCCCCGAGACCATGTCATCAAACCCGCCCCTGACCCCTGACCCACCCCGAGACTATGTCCCCCAAACCCACCACCCGACCCCCGACACCCCCCAAGACTATGTCCCCAAACCCGCCACACGACCCCCGACCCCCCCGACCCCCCAGAGACTATGTCCCTAAACGCGCCACCTGACCACCGACCCCCCCGACCCCCCAAGAGACTATGTCCCCAAACCCGCCACCCGACCGCCGACCCCCCCGGACTAGGTCCCCAAACCCGCCACCCCGACCCCCCCCGAGACTATGTCCCCAAACCCGCCAACCAAACCCCCCGACCCCCCCGAGACTATGTCCCCAAACCCGCCACCCGACCTCCGACCCCCCCGACCCACCCGAGACTATGTCCCCAAATCCGCCACCCGACCGCCGACCCCCCTGACCACCCCTGAGACTATGTCCCCAAATTTGCCACCCGCCCCACGACCCCCCGACCCCCCCGAGACTATGTCCCCAAACCCGCCATCCGACAACCGACCCCCACCGACCCCCCGAGGACTATGTCCCCAAACCCACCACCCGACCCCCCGACCCTCGCTGAGAATATGTCCCCAAACCCGCCACCCGACCCCCGACCCCCCGAGACTTTGTCTCCAAACCCCGCCACCCGACCCCCGACCCACCCCGCGACTATGTCCCCAAACGTGCCACCCGACCCCCGACCCTCCGAGACTATTTCCCCAAACCCGCCAACCGACCCCGACCACCCCGGCCCCCCCCGAGACTCTGTTCCTAAACCTGCCACCCGACCACCGACCCCTCCGACTCCCCCCAAGACTCTGTCCCCAAACCCTCCACCCGACCCCCCCCGACCCCCCCGAGACTAAGTCCCCAAACCCTCCACCCGACCCCTCTGACCCCCCCCGTGACTCTGTCCCTAAACACACCACCCGACCACCCGACCCCCCCTGACCCCCTCCGAGACTATGTCCCTAAACCCGCCACCCGACCACCGACCCCCCCGACACCCCCCGTGACTATGTCCCCACACTGGCCAACCGACCCCACCGACCCCCCCGGGAATTTGTCCCTGATCCCGCCACCCAACCACCAACCCCACCGACCCGCCCTGAGACTATGTCCCCAAACCCGCCAACTGACCCCTGACACCCACGAGACTATGTCCCCAAAACCGCCACCCCCGACCCCCCGACCCCCCCGAGACTATGTCCCTAAACCCGCCACCCCCGACCTCCGACCCCCCCCGACCCTCCGTGACTCTGTCCCTAAACACACCCCCCAACCACCCGACCCCCCCTGAACCCCCCGAGACTATGTCCCTAAACCCGCCACCCGACCACCGACCCCCCGACACCCCCCGTGACTATGTCCCCACACTGGCCAACCGACCCCACCAAGCCCCCGGGAATTTGTCCCCAAACCCGCCACCCGACCCCCGACCCCCCCGAGACTATGTCCCCAAACCTGCCAACCGACCCCCCCGAAACTATGTCCCCCAAACCCGCCACCCCGACCTCCGAACCCCCCGACCCCCCTGAGACTATGTACCTAAACCCGCCACCCGACCAGTGACCCACCCGACCCCCCAAGAGACTGTGTTCCCAAACCCGCCAACCAACCACCGAACCCCCCGACCCCCCCCCCCCCGGGACTATGTCCCCAAACACGCCACCGACCCCCGACCACCCCGAGACTATGACCCCAAACTCGCCAACCGACACCCCCGACCCCCGAGACTATGTCCCCAAACCCGCCACCCGACCTCCGACCCCCCTGACTCCCCCGAGACTATGTCCCCAAACCCGTCACCCCGCCCCACGACACCCCCGACCCCCCGAGACTATGTCCCCAAACCCGCCACCCGACCCCCAACCGCCCCGACCCCCCCGAGACTATATCCCCAAACCCACCACTAGATGCCTGACCCCCCCGAAACCCCGCGAGACTATGTCCCCAAACCTGCCACCCAAATCCGACCCCCCACGACTATGTCCCCAAACCCGCCACCTGACCCCCCCGAGACTATGTCTCCAAAACCTGCCACCCGACCCCCCGACCCCCCCGAGACTATGTCCCTAAACCCGCCACCCGACCACCGACCCCCCCGACACCCCCCGTGACTATGTCCCCACACTGGCCAACCGACCCCACCGACCCCCCCGGGAATTTGTCCCTGATCCCCGCCACCCAACCACCGACCCCACCGACCCGCCCTGAGACTATGTCCCCAAACCCGCCAACTGACCCCTGACACCCACGAGACTATGTCCCCAAAACCGCCACCCGACCCCCCGACCCCCCCGAGACTATGTCCCTAAACCCGCCACCCGACCTCCGACCCCCCCCGACCCTCCCGTGACTCTGTCCCTAAACACACCCCCCAACCACCCGACCCCCCCTGAACCCCCCGAGACTATGTCCCTAAACCCGCCACCCGACCACCGACCCCCCCCGACACCCCCCGTGACTATGTCCCCACACTGGCCAACCGACCCACCAAGCCCCCGGGAATTTGTCCCCAAACCCGCCACCCGACCCCCGACCCCCCCGAGACTATGTCCCCAAACCTGCCAACCGACCCCCCCGAAACTATGTCCCCAAACCCGCCACCCCGACCTCCGAACCCCCCGACCCCCCTGAGACTATGTACCTAAACCCGCCACCCGACCAGTGACCCACCCGACCCCCCAAGAGACTGTGTTCCCAAACCCGCCAACCAACCACCGAACCCCCCGACCCCCCCCCCCCGGGACTATGTCCCCAAACACGCCAACCGACCCCCGACCACCCCGAGACTATGACCCCAAACTCGCCAACCGACACCCCCGACCCCCGAGACTATGTCCCCAAACCCGCCACCCCGACCTCCGACCCCCCTGACTCCCCCGAGACTATGTCCCCAAACCCGTCACCCGCCCCACGACACCCCCGACCCCCCCGAGACTATGTCCCCAAACCCGCCACCCCGACCCCCAACCGCCCCGACCCCCCCCGAGACTATATCCCCAAACCCACCACTAGATGCCTGACCCCCCCGAAACCCCGCGAGACTATGTCCCCAAACCTGCCACCCAAATCCGACCCCCCACGACTATGTCCCCAAACCCGCCACCTGACCCCCCCGAGACTATGTCTCCAAACCTGCCACCCGACCCCCGACCCCCCCGAGACTATGTCCCCAAACCTGCCACCCGACCCCCCCGAACCCCCCTGAGACTATGTCCCCAAACCCGCCACCCGACCCTCCCGACCCCTCCCGAGACTATGTTCCCAAACCCGCCACTCGACCCCCGAGCCCCCTGATCCCCCCGAGACTATGTCCCCAAACACGCCACCTGACCCCCCCGACCCCCCCCGAGACTATGTCTCCAAACCCGCCACCCGACCCCCGACCCCCCGACTCCCCCCCGAGACTATGTCTCCAAACCCGCCACACGACCCCCGACCCCCCCGACCCCCCCGAGACTATGTCCCCAAACCCGCCAACCGACCTCTGACCCCCCCGACCCACCCGAGACTATGTCCCCAAATCCGCCACCCGACCGCCGACCCCCCTGACCCCCCCGAGACTATGTCCCCAAATCCGCCACCCCGAACCCCGACCACCCAGAGCCCTCCCGAGACTATGTCCCCAAACCTGCCACCCGACCACCGACCCCCCCAGACCCCCCCGAGACTATGTCCCCAAACCCGCCACCCGACCCCCGACTCCCCCCGAGACCATGTCATCAAACCCGCCCCTGACCCCTGACCCACCCCGAGACTATGTCCCCAAACCCACCACCCGACCCCCGACACCCCCAAGACTATGTCCCCCAAACCCGCCACACGACCCCCCGACCCCCCCCGACCCCCCAGAGACTATGTCCCTAAACGCGCCACCTGACCACCGACCCCCCCCGACCCCCCAAGAGACTATGTCCCCAAACCCGCCACCCGACCGCCGACCCCCCTGGACTAGGTCCCCAAACCCGCCACCCGACCCCCCCCGAGACTATGTCCCCAAACCCGCCAACCAAACCCCCCGACCCCCCCCGAGACTATGTCCCCAAACCCGCCACCCGACCTCCGACCCCCCCGACCCACCCGAGACTATGTCCCCAAATCCGCCACCCCGACCGCCGACCCCCCTGACCACCCCTGAGACTATGTCCCCAAATTTGCCACCCGCCCCACGACCCCCCCGACCCCCCCCGAGACTATGTCCCCAAACCCGCCATCCGACAACCGACCCCCACCGACCCCCCGAGACTATGTCCCCAAACCCACCACCCGACCCCCGACCCTCGCTGAGAATATGTCCCCAAACCCGCCACCCGACCCCCGACCCCCCGAGACTTTGTCTCCAAACCCGCCACCCGACCCCCCGACCCACCCCGCGACTATGTCCCCAAACGTGCCACCCGACCCCCGACCCTCCGAGACTATTTCCCCAAACCCGCCAACCGACCCCGACCACCCCGGCCCCCCCCGAGACTCTGTTCCTAAACCTGCCACCCGACCACCGACCCCTCCGACTCCCCCCAAGACTCTGTCCCCAAACCCTCCACCCGACCCCCCCCGACCCCCCCGAGACTAAGTCCCCAAACCCTCCACCCGACCCCTCTGACCCCCCCGTGACTCTGTCCCTAAACACACCACCCGACCACCCGACCCCCCCTGACCCCTCCGAGACTATGTCCCTAAACCCGCCACCCGACCACCGACCCCCCGACACCCCCCCGTGACTATGTCCCCACACTGGCCAACCGACCCCACCGACCCCCCCGGGAATTTGTCCCTGATCCCGCCACCCAACCACCGACCCCACCGACCCGCCCTGAGACTATGTCCCCAAACCCGCCAACTGACCCCTGACACCCACGAGACTATGTCCCCAAAACCGCCACCCCGACCCCCCGACCCCCCCGAGACTATGTCCCTAAACCCGCCAGCCGACCTCCGACCCCCCCGACCCTCCCGTGACTCTGTCCCTAAACACACCCCCCAACCACCCGACCCCCCCTGAACCCCCCGAGACTATGTCCCTAAACCCGCCACCCGACCACCGACCCCCCCGACACCCCCCCGTGACTATGTCCCCACACTGGCCAACCGACCCCACCAAGCCCCCGGGAATTTGTCCCCAAACCCGCCACCCCGACCCCCGACCCCCCCCGAGACTATGTCCCCAAACCTGCCAACCGACCCCCCCCGAAACTATGTCCCCAAACCCCGCCACCCGACCCCCGACCCCCCCGAGTGTATGTCCCCAAACCCCCCCCCCGACCCACGACCCCCCTGACCCCCCCCGAGACTTTGTCCCAAAACCCGCCACCCAACCACCAACCGCCCCGAACCCCACGAGACTATGTCCCCAAACCCGCCACCCGACCCCCCCGACCCCCCCGATACTATGTCCCCAAACCCGCCACCTGACCCCCGACCCTCGCTGAGAATATGTCCCCAAACCCGCCAACCGACCCCGACCGCCCCAGCCCCCCCGAGACTCTGTTCCTAAACCTGCCACCCGACCACCGACCCCTCCGACCCCCCCGAGACTATGTCCCTGAACCCGCCACCCGACCACCGACCCCCCCGACCCCCCCGTGACTATGTCCCCAAACCCACCACCCGACCCCCGACACCCGCAGAGACTATGTCCCCAAACCCGACCCCCGACCCCCCCGAGACTATGTCCCCAAGCATGCCACACAACCCCCCGACCCCCCCGAGACTATGTTCCCAAACCCGCCACCCCGACCCCCGACCCCTCTGACTCCCCCCTGGACTATGTCCTCAAACCTACCACCCGAACCCCGACCCACCCCGAGACTCTGTCCCCAAACCCGACCCCCCCGAGACTAGGTTCCCAAACCCGCCACACGACCCCCAACCCCCCCGAGACTATGTCCCCAAACCCGCCACCCGACCACAAGCCCTCTGACCCCCCCGAGACTTTGTCCCCAAACCCGCCACCTGACCCCCGACCCCCCTGAACACCCCGAGACTTTGTACACAAACTCGCCACCCGACCTCCGACCCCCTCCGACTCCCCCCGAGTCTATGTCCACAAACCCGCCACCCGACCCTCGAACCACCCCGAGACTATGTCCCCAAACCCACCACCCCACCCCCCGACACCCCCAAGACTATGCCCCCAAACCCGCCACCCCGACCTCCGAACCCCCCGACCCCCCTGAGACTATGTACCTAAACCCGCCACCCAACCAGCGACCCACCCGACCCCCCAAGAGACTGTGTTCCCAAACCCGCCAACCGACCACCGAACCCCCCGACCCCCCCCGGGACTATGTCCCCAAACCCGCCAACCGACCCCCGACCACCCCGAGACTATGACCCCAAACTCGCCAACCGACACCCCCGACCCCCGAGACTATGACCCCAAACCCGCCACCCGACCACCCGACCCCCCCTGACCCCTCCGAGACTATGTCCCTAAACCCGCCACCCGACCACCGACCCCCCGACACCCCCGAGACTATGTCCCCAAACCCGCCACCCGACCGCCGACCCCCCGACACCCCCCGTGACTATGTCCCCACACTGGCCAACCGACCCCACCGACCCCCCCGGGAATTTGTCCCTGATCCCGCCACCCAACCACCGACCCCACCGACCCGCCCTGAGACTATGTCCCCAAACCCGCCAACTGACCCCTGACACCCACGAGACTATGTCCCCAAAACCGCCACCCGACCCCCCGACCCCGCCGAGACTATGTCCCTAAACCCGCCACCCGACCTCCGACCCCCCCGACCCCCCCGTGACTCTGTCCCTAAACACATCCCCCGACCACCCGACCCCCCCGAGACTATGTCCCTAAACCCGCCACCCGACCACCGACACCCCCGACACCCCCCGTGACTATGTCCCCACACTGGCCAACCGACCCCACCGAGCCCCCGGGAATTTGTCCCCAAACCCGCCACCCGACCCCCGACCCCCCCGAGACTATGTCCCCAAACCTGCCAAACGACCCCCCCGAAACTATGTCCCCAAACCCGCCACCCGACCCCCGACCCCCCCGAGTGTATGTCCCCAAACCCCCCCCCCGACCCACGACCCCCTGACCCCCCCGAGACTTTGTCCCAAAACCCGCCACCCAACCACCAACCGCCCCGAACCCCACGAGACTATGTCCCCAAACCCGCCACCCGACCCCCCCGACCCCCCCGATACTATGTCCCCAAACCCGCCACCTGACCCCCGACCCTCGCTGAGAATATGTCCCCAAACCCGCCACCCAACCCCCGACCCCCCCGAGACTATGTCCCTGAACCCGCCACCCGACCACCGACCCCCCCCGACCCCCCCGTGACTATGTCCCCAAACCCACCACCCGACCCCCGACACCCGCAGAGACTATGTCCCCAAACCCGACCCCCGACCCCCCCCGAGACTATGTCCCCAAGCATGCCACACAACCCCCCGACCCCCCCGAGACTATGTTCCCAAACCCGCCACCCGACCCCCGACCCCCCTGACTCCCCCCTAGACTATGTCCTCAAACCTACCACCCGAACCCCGACCCACCCCGAGACTCTGTCCCCAAACCCGACCCCCCCGAGACTAGGTTCCCAAACCCGCCACACGACCCCCGACCCCCCCGAGGCTATGTCCCCAAACCCGCCACCCCGACCCCCAAGCCCTCTGACCCCCCCGAGACTTTGTCCCCAAACCCGCCACCTGACCCCCGACCCCCCTGAACCCCCCAAGACTTTGTCCCAAAACCCGCCACCCAACCACCAACCGCCCCGACCCCCACGAGACTATGTCCCCAAACCCGCCACCCGACCCCCCCGACCCCCCCCGATACTATGTCCCCAAACCCGCCACCTGACCCCCGACCCTCGCTGAGAATATGTCCCCAAACCCGCCACCCAACCCCCGACCCCCTGAGACTTTGTCTCCAAACCCGCCACCCGATCCCCGACCCACCCCGCGACTATGTCCCCAAACGCGCCACCAGACCCCCGACCCCCCCAAGACTATTTCCCCAAACCCGCCAACTGACCCCGACCACCCCAGCCCCCCCGAGACTCTGTTCCTAAACCTGCCACCCGACCACCGACCCCTCCGACTCCCCCCAAGACTCTGTCCCCAAACCCACCACCCGACCCCTCCGACCCCCCCGAGACTATGTCCCTGAACCCGCCACCCGACCACCGACCCCCCCGAGACTATGTCCCTGAACCCGCCACCCGACCACCGAACCCCCCGACACCCCCGTGACTATGTCCCCAAACCCACCACCCGACCCCCGACACCCGCAGAGACTATGTCCCCAAACCCGACCCCCGACCCCCCCCGAGACTATGTCCCCAAGCATGCCACACAACCCCCCGACCCCCCCGAGACTATGTTCCCAAACCCGCCACCCGACCCCCGACCCCCCTGACTCCCCCCTAGACTATGTCCTCAAACCTACCACCCGAACCCCGACCCACCCCGAGACTCTGTCCCCAAACCCGACACCCCCGAGACTAGGTTCCCAAATCCGCCACACGACCCACGACCCCCCCCGAGGCTATGTCCCCAAGCCCGCCACCCGACCCCCAAGCCCTCTGACCCCCCCGAGACTTTGTCCCCAAACCCGCCACCTGACCCCCGACCCCCCTGAACCCCCCGAGACTTTGTACACAAACTCGCCACCCGACCTCCGACCCCCTCCGACTCCCCCCGAGTCTATGTCCACAAACCCGCCACCCGACCCTCGAACCACCCCGAGACTATGTCCCCAAACCCACCACCCCACCCCCGACACCCCCAAGACTATGCCCCCAAACCCGCCACCCCGACCTCCGAACCCCCCGACCCCCCTGAGACTATGTACCTAAACCCGCCACCCAACCAGCGACCCACCCGACCCCCCAAGAGACTGTGTTCCCAAACCCGCCAACCGACCCCCGACCACCCCGAGACTATGACCCCAAACTCGCCAACCGACACCCCCCGACACCCGAGACTATGTCCCCAAACCCGCCACCCGACCTCCGACCCCCCTGACTCCCCTGAGACTATGTCCCCAAACCCGTCACCCGCCCCACGACACCCCCGACCCCCCCAAGACTATGTCTCCAAACCCGCCACCAGACCCCCAACCGCCCCGACCCCCCCCGAGACTATATCCCCAAACCCACCACTAGATCCCTGACCCCCCCGAAACCCCGCGAGACTATGTCCCCAAACCTGCCACCCAAATCCGACCCCCCCACGACTATGTCCCCAAACCCGCCACCTGACCCCCCGAGACTATGTCTCCAAACCTGCCACCCGACCCCCGACCCCCCCGAGACTATGTCCCCAAACCTGCCACCCGACCCCCCCGAACCCCCCTGAGACTATGTCCCCAAACCCGCCACCCGACCCTCCCGACCCCTCCCGAGACTATGTTCCCAAACCCGCCACTCGACCCCCGAGCCCCCTGATCCACCCGAGACTATGTCCCCAAACACGCCACCTGACCCTCCCGACCCCCCCGAGACTATGTCTCCAAACCCGCCACCCGACCCCCGACCCCCCGACTCCCCCCGAGACTATGTCTCCAAACCCGCCACACGACCCCCGACCCCCCCCGACCCCCCCCCGAGACTATGTCCCCAAACCCGCCACCCGTCCTCCGACCCCCCCGACCCACCCGAGACTATGTCCCCAAATCCGCCACCCGACCGCCGACCCCCCTGACCCCCCCGAGACTATGTCCCCAAATCCGCCACCCGAACCCCGACCACCCAGAGCCCTCCCGAGACTATGTCCCCAAACCTGCCACCCGACCACCGAACCCCCCGACCCCCCCAGAGACTATGTCCCCAAACCTGCCACCCGACCCCCGCCGCCCCCCGAGACTATGTCCCCAAACCCGCCACCCGACCCCCGACACCTCCCGACTCCCCCCGAGATTATGTCATCAAACCCGCCACCTGACCCCTGACCCACCCCGAGACTATGTCCCCAAACCCGCCACCCGACCCCCGACACCCCCAAGACTATGTCCCCAAACCCGCCACACGACCCCCGACCCCCCCGACCCCCAGAGACTATGTCCCTAAACCCGCCACCCGACAACCGACCCCGCCGACCCCCCGAGACTATGTCCCCAAACCCACCACCCGACCCCCGACCCTCGCTGAGAATATGTCCCCAAACCCACCACCCGACCCCCGACCCCCCGAGACTTTGTCTCCAAACCAGCCGCCCGACCCCCGACCCACCCCGCGACTATGTCCCAAACGTGCCACCCGACCCCCGACCCCCCGAGACTATTTCCCCAAACCCGCCAACCGACCCCGACCACCCCGGCCCCCCCGAGACTCTGTTCCTAAACCTGCCACCCGACCACCGACCCCTCCGACTCCCCCCAAGACTCTGTCCCCAAACCCTCCACCCGACCCCCCCGACCCCCCCGAGACTAAGTCCCCAAACCCTCCACCCGACCCCTCCGACCCCCCCGACCCCCCCGTGACTCTGTCCCTAAACACACCACCCGACCACCCGACCCCCCCTGACCCCCCCGAGACTATGTCCCTAAACCCGCCACCCGACCACCGACCCCCCCGACACCCCCCGTGACTATGTCCCCACACTGGCCAACCGACCCCACCGACCCCCCCGGGAATTTGTCCCTGATCCCGCCACCCAACCACCGACCCCACCGACCCGCCCTGAGACTATGTCCCCAAACCCGCCACCTGACCCCTGACACCCACGAGACTATGTCCCCAAAGCCGCCACCCCGACCCCCCGACCCCCCCGAGACTATGTCCCTAAACCCGCCACCCGACCTCCGACACCCCCGACCCCCCCGTGACTCTGTCCCGAAACACACCCCCCGACCACCCGACCCCCCCTGAACCCCCGAGACTATGTCCCTAAACCCGCCACCCGACCACCGACCCCCCCCGACACCCCCCGTGACTATGTCCCCACACTGGCCAACCGACCCCACCGATCCCCCGGGAATTTGTCCCCAAACCCGCCACCCGACCCCCGACCCACCCCGCGACTATGTCCCCAAACGCGCCACCAGACCCCCGACCCCCCCAAGACTATTTCCCCAAACCCGCCAACCGACCCCGACCACCCCGGCCCCCCCAAGACTCTGTTCCTAAACCTGCCACCCGACCACCGACCCCTCCGACTCCCCCCAAGACTATGTCCCCAAACCCACTACCCGACCCCTCCGACCCCCCCGTGACTATGTCCCTGAACCCGCCACCCGACCACCGACCCCCCCGACCCCCCCGTGACTATGTCCCCAAACCCACCACCCGACCCCCGACACCCGCAGAGACTATGTCCCCAAACCCGACCCCTACCCCCCCGAGACTATGTCCCCAAGCATGCCACACAATCCCCCGACCCCCCCGAGACTATGTTCCCAAACCCGCCACCCGACCCCCGACCCCCCTGACTCCCCCCTAGACTATGTCCTCAAACCTACCACCCGAACCCCGACCCACCCCGAGACTCTGTCCCCAAACCCGACCCCCCCGAGACTAGGTTCCCAAACCCGCCACACGACCCCCGACCCCCCCGAGACTATGTCCCCAAACCCGCCACCCGACCCCCAAGCCCTCTGACACCCCCGAGACTTTGTCCCCAAACCCGCCACCTGACCCCCGACCCCCCTGAACCCCCCGAGACTTTGTACCCAAACGCGCCACCCGACCTCCGACCCCCTCCGACTCCCCCCGAATCTATGTCCCCAAACCCGCCACCCGACCCCCAACCGCCCCGACCCCCCCGAGACTATATCCCCAAACCCACCACTAGATCCCTGACCCCCCCGAAACCCCGCGAGACTATGTCCCCAAACCTGCCACCCAAATCCGACCCCCCCACGACTATGTCCCCAAACCCGCCACCTGACCCCCCCGAGACTATGTCTCCAAACCTGCCACCCGACCCCCGACCCCCCCGAGACTATGTCCCCAAACCTGCCACCCGACCACCGACCCCCCCTAGAATATGTCGCCAAATCCGACCCCCGACGCCCCCGAACCCCCCTGAGACTATGTCCCCAAACCCGCCACCCGACCCTCCCGACCCCTCCCGAGACTATGTTCCCAAACCCGCCACTCGACCCCCGAGCCCCCTGATCCCCCCGAGACTATGTCCCCAAACACGCCACCTGACCCCCCCCGACCCCCCCGAGACTATGTCTCCAAACCCGCCACCCAACCCCCGACCCCCCGAGACTATGTCTCCAAACCCGCCACACGACCCCCGACCCCCCCCGACCCCCAAAGAAACTATTTCCCCAAACCCGCCACCCGACACCCGACCCCCCCCGACCCCCCCGGACTAGGTCCCCAAACCCGCCACCCGACCCCCGACCCCCCCGAGACTATGTCCCCAAACCGCCAACCGACCCCCCGACCCCCCCGAGACTATGTCCCCAAACCCGCCACCTGACCTCCGACCCCCCTGACCCACCCGAGACGATGTCCCCAAATCCGCCTCCCGACTGCCGCCCCCCCTGACCCCCCCCGAGACTATGTCCCCAAACCCGCCACCCCGCCCCACGACCCCCCCGACCCCCCCGAGACTATGTCCCCAAACCCGCCAACTGACAACCGACCCCACCGAGACCATGTCCCCAAACCCGCCACCCGTCCCCCGACCCACCTGACTCCTCCAAGACTATGTCCCCAAACCTGCCACCCGACCCCCCCGAGACTATGTCCCCAAACCTGCCACCTGACCCCCGACCCCCGCCCGAGACTATATTCGCAAACCCGCCACCCGTCCACCGACCCATCCCGAGACTATATCCCCAAACCTGCCACCCGACCACCGACCCCCCCTAGAATATGTCCTCAAATCCGACCCCCGACCCCCCCGAACACCCCTGAGACTATGTCCCCAAACCCGCCACCCGACCCTCCCGACCCCTCCCGAGACTATGTTCCCAAACCCACCGCTCGACCCCCGACCCCCCTGACTCCCCCCTAGACTATGTCCTCAAACCTACCACCCGAACCCCGACCCACCCCGAGACTCTGTCCCCAAACCCGACACCCCCGAGACTAGGTTCCCAAATCCGCCACACGACCCACGACCCCCCCGAGGCTATGTCCCCAAGCCCGCCACCCGACCCCCAAGCCCTCTGACCCCCCCGAGACTTTGTCCCCAAACCCGCCACCTGACCCCCGACCCCCCTGAACCCCCCGAGACTTTGTACACAAACTCGCCACCCCGACCTCCGACCCCCTCCGACTCCCCCCGAGTCTATGTCCACAAACCCGCCACCCGACCCTCGAACCACCCCGAGACTATGTCCCCAAACCCACCACCCCACCCCCGACACCCCCAAGACTATGCCCCCAAACCCGCCACCCGACCTCCGAACCCCCCGACCCCCCTGAGACTATGTACCTAAACCCGCCACCCAACCAGCGACCCACCCGACCCCCCAAGAGACTGTGTTCCCAAACCCGCCAACCGACCCCCGACCACCCCGAGACTATGACCCCAAACTCGCCAACCGACACCCCCGACACCCGAGACTATGTCCCCAAACCCGCCACCCGACCTCCGACCCCCCTGACTCCCCTGAGACTATGTCCCCAAACCCGTCACCCCGCCCCACGACACCCCCGACCCCCCCAAGACTATGTCTCCAAACCCGCCACCAGACCCCCAACCGCCCCGACCCCCCCGAGACTATATCCCCAAACCCACCACTAGATCCCTGACCCCCCCCGAAACCCCGCGAGACTATGTCCCCAAACCTGCCACCCAAATCCGACCCCCCCACGACTATGTCCCCAAACCCGCCACCTGACCCCCCGAGACTATGTCTCCAAACCTGCCACCCGACCCCCGACCCCCCCGAGACTATGTCCCCAAACCTGCCACCCGACCCCCCCCGAACCCCCCTGAGACTATGTCCCCAAACCCGCCACCCGACCCTCCCGACCCCTCCCGAGACTATGTTCCCAAACCCGCCACTCGACCCCCGAGCCCCCTGATCCACCCGAGACTATGTCCCCAAACACGCCACCTGACCCTCCCGACCCCCCCGAGACTATGTCTCCAAACCCGCCACCCGACCCCCGACCCCCCGACTCCCCCCGAGACTATGTCTCCAAACCCGCCACACGACCCCCGACCCCCCCCGACCCCCCCCGAGACTATGTCCCCAAACCCGCCACCCGTCCTCCGACCCCCCCGACCCACCCGAGACTATGTCCCCAAATCCGCCACCCGACCGCCGACCCCCCTGACCCCCCCGAGACTATGTCCCCAAATCCGCCACCCGAACCCCGACCACCCAGAGCCCTCCCGAGACTATGTCCCCAAACCTGCCACCCCGACCACCGAACCCCCCGACCCCCCCAGAGACTATGTCCCCAAACCTGCCACCCGACCCCCGCCGCCCCCCGAGACTATGTCCCCAAACCCGCCACCCGACCCCCGACACCTCCCGACTCCCCCCGAGATTATGTCATCAAACCCGCCACCTGACCCCTGACCCACCCCGAGACTATGTCCCCAAACCCGCCACCCGACCCCCGACACCCCCAAGACTATGTCCCCAAACCCGCCACACGACCCCCGACCCCCCCGACCCCCAGAGACTATGTCCCTAAACCCGCCACCCGACAACCGACCCCGCCGACCCCCCCGAGACTATGTCCCCAAACCCACCACCCGACCCCCGACCCTCGCTGAGAATATGTCCCCAAACCCACCACCCGACCCCCGACCCCCCGAGACTTTGTCTCCAAACCAGCCGCCCGACCCCCGACCCACCCCGCGACTATGTCCCAAACGTGCCACCCGACCCCCGACCCCCCGAGACTATTTCCCCAAACCCGCCAACCGACCCCGACCACCCCGGCCCCCCCGAGACTCTGTTCCTAAACCTGCCACCCGACCACCGACCCCTCCGACTCCCCCCAAGACTCTGTCCCCAAACCCTCCACCCGACCCCCCCGACCCCCCCGAGACTAAGTCCCCAAACCCTCCACCCGACCCCTCCGACCCCCCCGACCCCCCCGTGACTCTGTCCCTAAACACACCACCCGACCACCCGACCCCCCCTGACCCCCCCGAGACTATGTCCCTAAACCCGCCACCCGACCACCGACCCCCCCGACACCCCCCCGTGACTATGTCCCCACACTGGCCAACCGACCCCACCGACCCCCCCGGGAATTTGTCCCTGATCCCGCCACCCAACCACCGACCCCACCGACCCGCCCTGAGACTATGTCCCCAAACCCGCCACCTGACCCCTGACACCCACGAGACTATGTCCCCAAAGCCGCCACCCGACCCCCCGACCCCCCCGAGACTATGTCCCTAAACCCGCCACCCGACCTCCGACACCCCCGACCCCCCCGTGACTCTGTCCCGAAACACACCCCCCGACCACCCGACCCCCCCTGAACCCCCGAGACTATGTCCCTAAACCCGCCACCCCGACCACCGACCCCCCCCGACACCCCCCGTGACTATGTCCCCACACTGGCCAACCGACCCCACCGATCCCCCGGGAATTTGTCCCCAAACCCGCCACCCGACCCCCGACCCACCCCGCGACTATGTCCCCAAACGCGCCACCAGACCCCCGACCCCCCCAAGACTATTTCCCCAAACCCGCCAACCGACCCCGACCACCCCGGCCCCCCCAAGACTCTGTTCCTAAACCTGCCACCCGACCACCGACCCCTCCGACTCCCCCCAAGACTATGTCCCCAAACCCACTACCCGACCCCTCCGACCCCCCCGTGACTATGTCCCTGAACCCGCCACCCGACCACCGACCCCCCCGACCCCCCCGTGACTATGTCCCCAAACCCACCACCCGACCCCCGACACCCGCAGAGACTATGTCCCCAAACCCGACCCCTACCCCCCCGAGACTATGTCCCCAAGCATGCCACACAATCCCCCGACCCCCCCCGAGACTATGTTCCCAAACCCGCCACCCGACCCCCGACCCCCCTGACTCCCCCCTAGACTATGTCCTCAAACCTACCACCCGAACCCCGACCCACCCCGAGACTCTGTCCCCAAACCCGACCCCCCCGAGACTAGGTTCCCAAACCCGCCACACGACCCCCGACCCCCCCGAGACTATGTCCCCAAACCCGCCACCCGACCCCCAAGCCCTCTGACACCCCCGAGACTTTGTCCCCAAACCCGCCACCTGACCCCCGACCCCCCTGAACCCCCCGAGACTTTGTACCCAAACGCGCCACCCGACCTCCGACCCCCTCCGACTCCCCCCGAATCTATGTCCCCAAACCCGCCACCCGACCCCCAACCGCCCCGACCCCCCCGAGACTATATCCCCAAACCCACCACTAGATCCCTGACCCCCCCGAAACCCCGCGAGACTATGTCCCCAAACCTGCCACCCAAATCCGACCCCCCCACGACTATGTCCCCAAACCCGCCACCTGACCCCCCCGAGACTATGTCTCCAAACCTGCCACCCGACCCCCGACCCCCCCGAGACTATGTCCCCAAACCTGCCACCCGACCACCGACCCCCCCTAGAATATGTCGCCAAATCCGACCCCCGACGCCCCCGAACCCCCCTGAGACTATGTCCCCAAACCCGCCACCCGACCCTCCCGACCCCTCCCGAGACTATGTTCCCAAACCCGCCACTCGACCCCCGAGCCCCCTGATCCCCCCGAGACTATGTCCCCAAACACGCCACCTGACCCCCCCCGACCCCCCCGAGACTATGTCTCCAAACCCGCCACCCAACCCCCGACCCCCCGAGACTATGTCTCCAAACCCGCCACACGACCCCCGACCCCCCCGACCCCCAAAGAAACTATTTCCCCAAACCCGCCACCCGACACCCGACCCCCCCCGACCCCCCCGGACTAGGTCCCCAAACCCGCCACCCGACCCCCGACCCCCCCGAGACTATGTCCCCAAACCGCCAACCGACCCCCCCGACCCCCCCGAGACTATGTCCCCAAACCCGCCACCTGACCTCCGACCCCCCTGACCCACCCGAGACGATGTCCCCAAATCCGCCTCCCGACTGCCGCCCCCCCTGACCCCCCCCGAGACTATGTCCCCAAACCCGCCACCCGCCCCACGACCCCCCCGACCCCCCCGAGACTATGTCCCCAAACCCGCCAACTGACAACCGACCCCACCGAGACCATGTCCCCAAACCCGCCACCCGTCCCCCGACCCACCTGACTCCTCCAAGACTATGTCCCCAAACCTGCCACCCCGACCCCCCCGAGACTATGTCCCCAAACCTGCCACCTGACCCCCGACCCCGCCCGAGACTATATTCGCAAACCCGCCACCCGTCCACCGACCCATCCCGAGACTATATCCCCAAACCTGCCACCCGACCACCGACCCCCCCTAGAATATGTCCTCAAATCCGACCCCCGACCCCCCCGAACACCCCTGAGACTATGTCCCCAAACCCGCCACCCGACCCTCCCGACCCCTCCCGAGACTATGTTCCCAAACCCGCCACTCGACCCGAGCCCCCTGATCCCCCCGAGACTATGTCCCCAAACACGCCACCTGACCCCCCCGACCCCCCCCGAGACTATATCTCCACACCCGCCACCCGATCCGCAACCCCCCGACTCCCCCCGAGACTATGTCATCAAACCCGCCACCCGACCCCTGACCCACCCCGAGACTATGTCCCCAAACCCACCACCCGACCCCCAACACCCCCAAGACTATGTCCCCAAACCCGCCACATGACCCCCGACCCCCCTGACCCCCCAGAGACTATGTCCCTAAACCCGCCACCCGACCACCGACCCCCCCGACCCCGCCGACCCCCAAAGAAACTATGTCCCCAAACCCGCCACCCGACCCCCGACCCCCCCGGACTAGGTCCCCAAACCCGCCACCCCGACCCCCGACCCCCCCGAGACTATGTCCCCAAACCGCCAACCGAGCCCCCGACCCCCCCCGAGACTATGTCCCCAAACCCGCCACCTGACCTCCGACCCCCCTGACCCACCCGAGACTATGTCCCCAAATCCGCCTCCCGACCGCCGCCCCCACGACCCCCCCCGAGACTATGTCCCCAAACCCGCCACCCGCCCCACGACCCCCCCGACCCCCCCGAGACTATGTCCCCAAACCCGCCAACCGACAACCGACCTTACCGAGACCATGTCCCCAAACCCGCCACCCGTCCCCCGACCCACCTGACTCCTCCGAGATTATGTCCCCAAACCTGCCACCCGACCCCCCCCGAGACTATGTCCCCAAACCTGCCACCTGACCCCCGACCCCGCCCGAGACTATATTCGCAAACCCGCCACCCGTCCACCGACCCATCCCGAGACTATGTCCCCAAACCTGCCACCCGACCACCGACCCCCCCTAGAATATGTCCCCAAATCCGACCCCCGACCCCCCCGAACACCCCTGAGACTATGTCCCCAAACCCGCCACCCGACCCTCCCGACCCCTCCCGAGACTATGTTCCCAAACCCGCCACTCGACCCAAGCCCCCTGATCCCCCCGACACAATGTCATCAAACCCGCCACCCGACCCCTGACCCACCCCGAGACTATGTCCCCAAACCCACCACCCGACCCCCAACACCCCCAAGACTATGTCCTCAAACCCGCCACATGACCCCCGACCCCCCTGACCCCCCAGAGACTATGTCCCTAAACCCGCCACCCCGACCACCGACCCCCACGACCCCGCCGACCCCCAAAGAAACTATGTCCCCAAACCCGCCACCCGACCCCCGACCCTCCCGGACTAGGTCCCCAAACCCGCCACCCGACCCCCGACCCCCCCGAGACTATGTCCCCAAACCGCCAACCGAGCCCCCGACCCCCCCGAGACTATGTCCCCAAACCCGCCACCTGACCTCCGACGCCCCCGACCCACCCGAGACTATGTCCCCAAATCCGCCTCCCGACCGCCGCCCCCCTGACCCCCCCGAGACTATGTCCCCAAACCTGCCACCTGTCCCCCGATCCCACCGAGACCTTGTCCCCAAACCTACCACCCGACCCACGACCCCCCCGACCCCCCGAGACTATGTCCCAAAACACGCCACCCTACACCCGACCCCCCGAGATTATGCCCCCAAACCCGCCACCCGACCCCAGATCCTCCCGACCACCCCGAGACTATGTCCCCAAACCCGCCAACCGACCCTCCCGACCCTCCCGACCACTCCGAGACTATGTCCCCAAACCCGCCACCCGACCTGCGACACCCCCCCGAGACTATGTCCCCAAACCCACCACTAGATTCCCGACCCCCCTGAAACCCCGTGAGACAATGTCCCCAAACCCGCCACCCGACCCCCGCGAGACTATGTACCCAAACCGCCACCCGACCACCGACCCCCCCCGAGACTATGTCCCCAAACCTGCCACCCGACCCCCGACCCCCCCGAACCACTCTGAGACTATGTCCCCAAACCCGCCACCCGAACCCGACCCACCCGACCCCCCCTAGACTTTGTCCCCAAACCAGCCACCCGACCCCGACCCCCCCGAAACCCCCCGAGACTCTGTCCCCAAACCCGCCACCCGACCACCGACTCCCTCGACCCCCCCCGAGACTTTGTCCCCAAACACACCACCTGAACACCGACCCACCCCGAGACTGTCCCCAAACCCGACACCCGACCCCCGACCCCCCCGAGACTATGTCCCATAACCCGCCACCCGACCCCCCGACCCCCCCGAGACTATGTCCCCAAACCCGCCACCTGACCTCCGACGCCCCCGACCCACCCGAGACTATGTCCCCAAATCCGCCTCCCGACCGCCGCCCCCCCTGACCCCCCCGAGACTATGTCCCCAAACCCTCCACCTGTCCCCCGATCCCACCGAGACCTTGTCCCCAAACCTGCCACCCGACCCATGACCCCCCCGACCCCCAGAGACGATGTCCCAAAACACGCCACCCCGACCCCCGACCCCCCGGGATTATGCCCCCAAACCCGCCACCCGACCCCAGATCCTCCCGACCACCCCGAGACTATGTCCCCAAACCCGCCAACCGACCCCCGACCCTCCCGACCACTCCGAGACTATGTCCCCACACCCGCCACCCGACCTGCGACCCCCCCCCCCGAGACTATGTCCCCAAACCCGCCACTAGATTCCCGACCCCCCTGAAACCCCGTGAGACAATGTCCCCAAACCCGCCACCCGACCCCCCCGGAGACTATGTACCCAAACCCGCCACCCCACCCCCCCGGAGACTATGTACCCAAACCGCCACCCGACCACCGACCCCCCCCGAGACTATGTCCCCAAACCCGCCACCCGACCCCCGACCCCCCCGAACCACTCTGAGACTATGTCCCCAAACCCGCCACCCGACCCCGACCCCCCCGAAACCCCCCTGAGACTATGTCCCCAAACCCGCCACCCGACCCTCCCGACCCCTCCCGAGACTATGTTCCCAAACCCGCCACTCGACCCAAGCCCCCTGATCCCCCCGACACAATGTCATCAAACCCGCCACCCGACCCCTGACCCACCCCGAGACTATGTCCCCAAACCCACCACCCGACCCCCAACACCCCCAAGACTATGTCCTCAAACCCGCCACATGACCCCCGACCCCCCTGACCCCCCAGAGACTATGTCCCTAAACCCGCCACCCGACCACCGACCCCCACGACCCCGCCGACCCCCAAAGAAACTATGTCCCCAAACCCGCCACCCGACCCCCGACCCTCCCGGACTAGGTCCCCAAACCCGCCACCCGACCCCCGACCCCCCCGAGACTATGTCCCCAAACCGCCAACCGAGCCCCCGACCCCCCCCGAGACTATGTCCCCAAACCCGCCACCTGACCTCCGACGCCCCCGACCCACCCGAGACTATGTCCCCAAATCCGCCTCCCGACCGCCGCCCCCCTGACCCCCCCGAGACTATGTCCCCAAACCTGCCACCTGTCCCCCGATCCCACCGAGACCTTGTCCCCAAACCTACCACCCGACCCACGACCCCCCCGACCCCCCGAGACTATGTCCCAAAACACGCCACCCGACACCCGACTCCCCGAGATTATGCCCCCAAACCCGCCACCCGACCCCAGATCCTCCCGACCACCCCGAGACTATGTCCCCAAACCCGCCAACCGACCCTCCCGACCACTCCGAGACTATGTCCCCAAACCCGCCACCCGACCTGCGACACCCCCCCGAGACTATGTCCCCAAACCCACCACTAGATTCCCGACCCCCCTGAAACCCCGTGAGACAATGTCCCCAAACCCGCCACCCGACCCCCGCGAGACTATGTACCCAAACCGCCACCCGACCACCGACCCCCCCCCGAGACTATGTCCCCAAACCTGCCACCCGACCCCCGACCCCCCCGAACCACTCTGAGACTATGTCCCCAAACCCGCCACCCGAACCCGACCCACCCGACCCCCCCTAGACTTTGTCCCCAAACCAGCCACCCGACCCCGACCCCCCCGAAACCCCCCGAGACTCTGTCCCCAAACCCGCCACCCAACCACCGACTCCCTCGACCCCCCCGAGACTTTGTCCCCAAACACACCACCCGAACACCGACCCACCCCGAGACTGTCCCCAAACCCGACACCCGACCCCCGACCCCCCCGAGACTATGTCCCATAACCCGCCACCCGACCCCCCGACCCCCCCGAGACTATGTCCCCAAACCCGCCACCTGACCTCCGACGCCCCCGACCCACCCGAGACTATGTCCCCAAATCCGCCTCCCGACCGCCGCCCCCCCTGACCCCCCCGAGACTATGTCCCCAAACCCTCCACCTGTCCCCCGATCCCACCGAGACCTTGTCCCCAAACCTGCCACCCGACCCATGACCCCCCCGACCCCCCGAGACGATGTCCCAAAACACGCCACCCGACCCCCGACCCCCCGAGATTATGCCCCCAAACCCGCCACCCGACCCCAGATCCTCCCGACCACCCCGAGACTATGTCCCCAAACCCGCCAACCGACCCCCGACCCTCCCGACCACTCCGAGACTATGTCCCCACACCCGCCACCCGACCTGCGACCCCCCCCCCCCGAGACTATGTCCCCAAACCCGCCACTAGATTCCCGACCCCCCTGAAACCCCGTGAGACAATGTCCCCAAACCCGCCACCCGACCCCCCCGGAGACTATGTACCCAAACCCGCCACCCCACCCCCCCGGAGACTATGTACCCAAACCGCCACCCGACCACCGACCCCCCCCGAGACTATGTCCCCAAACCCGCCACCCGACCCCGACCCCCCCGAAACCCCCCTGAGACTCTGTCCCCAAACCCGCCACCCGACCACCGACTCCCTCGACCCCCCCCGAGACTTTATCCCCAAACACACCACCCGAACACCGACTGTCCCCAAACCCGACACCCGACCCCCGACCCCCCCGAGACTATGTCCCATAACCCGCCACCCGACCACCGACCCCCCCGAGACTATGTCACTAAACCCGCCACCCGACCACCGACCCCTCCGAGACTATGTCCCCAAACCCGACACCCGACCCCCGACCCCCCCGAACCCCCCTGAGACTATGTCCCCAAACCCGCCCCCCGACCCACCCGAGACTATGTCCCCAAACCCGCCACCCGACCCCCCCGACCCCTCCCGAGACTATGTCCCCAAACCCGCCACCCGAACCCGACCCACCCGACCCCCCCTAGACTTTGTCCGCAAACCCGCCACCCGACCACCGACTCCCCCGACCCCCCCCGAGACTATGTCCCCAAACACACCACCCCGAACCCCGACCCACCCCGAGACTGTCCCCAAACCCGCCACCCGACCCCTGACCCCCTCCGAGACTGTCCCCAAACCCGCCACCCAACCCCCCCCGAGACGATGTTCCTTAACCCTCCATCCGACCCCCGACCACCCCGACCCCCCCGAGACAATGTCGCCAAACCCGCCACCCGACCCCCGACCCTCCCGACCACTCCGAGACTATGTCCCCACACCCGCCACCCGACCTGCGACCCCCCCCCCCCCCCGAGACTATGTCCCCAAACCCGCCACTAGATTCCCGACCCCCCTGAAACCCCGTGAGACAATGTCCCCAAACCCGCCACCCGACCCCCCCGGAGACTATGTACCCAAACCCGCCACCCCACCCCCCCCGGAGACTATGTACCCAAACCGCCACCCGACCACCGACCCCCCCCGAGACTATGTCCCCAAACCCGCCACCCGACCCCCGACCCTCCCGAACCACTCTGAGACTATGTCCCCAAACCCGCCACCCGACCCCGACCCCCCCGAAACCCCCCTGAGACTCTGTCCCCAAACCCGCCACCCGACCACCGACTCCCTCGACCCCCCCCGAGACTTCATCCCCAAACACACCACCCGAACACCGACTGTCCCCAAACCCGACACCCGACCCCCGACCCCCCTGAGACTATGTCCCATAACCCGCCACCCGACCCCCGACACCCCCGAGACTATGTCCCCAAACCTGCCACCCGACCACCGACCCCCCCGAGACTATGTCACTAAACCCGCCACCCGACCACCGACCCCTCCGAGACTATGTCCCCAAACCCGACACCCTACCCCCGACCCCCCCGAACCCCCCTGAGACTATGTCCCCAAACCCGCCCCCCGACCCACCCGAGACTATGTCCCCAAACCCGCCACCCGACCCCCCCGACCCCTCCCGAGACTATGTCCCCAAACCCGCCACCCGAACCCGACCCACCCCACACCCCCTAGACTTTGTCCGCAAACCCGCCACCCGACCACCGACTCCCCCGACCCCCCCGAGACTATGTCCCCAAACACACCACCCGAACCCCGACCCACCCCGAGACTGTCCCCAAACCCGCCACCCGACCCCTGACCCCCTCCGAGACTGTCCCCAAACCCGCCACCCAACCCCCCCCGAGACGATGTTCCTTAACCCTCCATCCGACCCCCGACCACCCCGACCCCCCCGAGACAATGTCGCCAAACCCGCCACCCGACCCCCGACCCCCCCTGAGAATATGTCCCTAAACCCGCCACCCGAACCCCCAAGACTATGTTCCCAAACCCGCCAACCGACCTCCGACCCCTCCGACCCACCCGAGACTATGTCCCCAAATCCGCCACGCGCCCCACGATCCCCCGACCCCCCCCGAGACTACGTCCCCAAAACCGCCACCCCGACAACCGACCACACCGACCCCCCGAGACTATGTCCCCAAACCCGCCAACCGACCTCCGACCCCTCCGACCCACCCGAGACTATGTCCCCAAATCCGCCACGCGCCCCACGATCCCCCGACCCCCCCGAGACTATGTCCCCAAACCCGCCACCTGTCCACCGACCCCCCTGAGACTATGTCCCCAAACCCGCCACCCGTCCCCCGACCCCCCTGACCCCTCCGAGACTATGTCCCTAAACCCGCCACCCGACCGCCGACCCCCCCGAGACTATGTCCCCAAACCCGCCACCCGACCCCCGAACCCCCCGACCCCCCCAGAGACTATGTCCCCAAACCCGCCACCCGACACCCGACCCACCTCGAGACTATGGCCCCAAACCCGCCACCCGACCCCCGACTCCCCCGACCCCCCTGAGACTAATTCCCATACCCGCCAACCGACCCCCGACGCCCCCGACCACTCCGAGTCTATGTCCCCAAACCCGCCACCCGACCTACGACCCCCCCCGACCGCCACCGAGACTATGTCCCCAAACCCAACACCTGACCTCCGACCCCGCCGAGACTATGTCTACAAACCCTCCACCCGTCTCCCGACCCCCCCGGAGACGATGTCCTGAAACCCGCCACATGACCCCCGGCCAACCTGACGCTATGTCCCCAAACCCGCCACCCGACCCCCCTGACCCACCCCCGAGACTATGTCCCCAAACCCGCCTCCGAAACCCCTGACTCCCCCGAGACTATGTCCCTAAACCCGCCACCCGACCACCGATACCCCCGACCCCCACGACACTATGTCCCCAAACCCGCCACCTGACCCCCGACCACCCTGACCCCCCAGAGACTATGTTCGTAAACCCGCCACCCGACCACCGACCCCCCCGACCCCCAAAGAAACTATGTCCCCAAACCCACCACCCGACCCCCGACCCCCCTGGACTAGGTCCCCAAACCCGACACCCGACCCCCGACCCCCCCGAGACTATGTCCCCAAACCGCCAACCGACCCCCCGACCCCCCCGAGACTATGTCGCCAAACCCGCCACCTGACTTCCGACGCCCCCGACCCACCCGAGACTATGTCCCCAAATCCGCCTCCCGACCGCCGCCCACCCTGACCCCCCCGAGACTATGTCTCCAAACCCGCCACCCCCCGCCCCTCGACCCCCCCCGACCCCCCCGAGACTATGTCCCCAAACCCGCCACCCGACAACCGACCCCACTGAGACCATGTCCCCAAACCCGCCACCTGTCCCCCGACCCCACCGAGACCTTGTCCCCAAACCCGCCACCCGACCCCCGACCCACCTGACCCCTCCAAGACTATGTCCCCAAACCTGCCACCCGACCCACGACCCCCCCGACCCCCCGAGACTATGTCCCAAAACACGCCACCTGACCCCCGACCCCCCGAGATTATGCCCCCAAACCCGCCACCCCGACCCCAGATCCTCCTGACCACCCCGAGACTATGTCCCCAAACCCGCCAACCGACCCCCGACCCTCCCGACCACTCCGAGACTATGTCCCCAAACCCGCCACCTGACCTCCGACCCCCCCCGAGACTATGTCCCCAAACCCGCCACCCGACCCCCGACCCCCCCGAACCACTCTGAGACTATGTCCCCAAACCCGCCACCCCGAACCCGACCCACCCGAACCCCCCTAGACTTTGTCCCCAAACCAGCCACCCGACCCCAACCCCCCCGAAACCCGCCAAGACTCTGTCCGCAAACCCGCCACCCGACCACCGACTCCCTCAACCCCCCCGAGACTTTGTCCCCAAACACACCACCCGAACCCCGACCCACCCCGAGACTGTCCCCAAACCCGCCACCCGACCCCCCCGAGACGATGTTCCTTAACCCACCATCCGACCCCCGACCACCCCGACCCCCCCGAGACTATGTCCTCAAACCCGCCACCTGACCTCCGACGCCCCCGACCCACCCGAGACTATGTCCCCAAACCCGCCACCCGACCCCCGACCCCCCCGGACTAGGTCCCCAAACCCGCCACCCGACCCCCGACCCCACCGAGACTATGTCCCCAAACCGCCAAATGACCCCCCGACCCCTCCGAGACTATGTCCCCAAACCCGCCACCAGACCTCCGACGCCCCCGACCCACCCGAGACTATGTCCCCAAATCCGCCTCCCGACCGACGCCCCCCCCTGACCCCCCCCGAGACTATGTCCCCAAACCCACCACCCGACAACCGACCCCACCGAGACCATGTCCCCAAACCCGCCACCCGTCCCCCGACCCACCTGACCCCTCCGAGACTATGTCCCCAAACCTGCCACCCGACCCACGACCCCCCCGAGCCCCCGAGACTATGTCCCAAAACACGCCACCCGACCCCCGACCCCCCGAGATTAAGCCCCCAAACCCGCGACCCGACCCCAGATCCTCCCGACCACCCCGAGACTATGTCCCCAAACCCGCCAACCGACCCCCGACCCTCCCGACCACGCCGAGACTATGTCCCCAAACCCGCCACCCGACCTGCGACCCCCCCCGAGACTATGTCCCCAAACCCGCCACCCGACCCCCCCGACCCCTCCCGAGACTATGTCCCCAAACCCGCCACCCGAACCCGACCCACCCCACACCCCCTAGACCTTGTCCGCAAACCCGCCACCCGACCACCGACTCCCCCGACCCCCCCGAGACTATGTCCCCAAACACACCACCCGAACCCCGACCCACCCCGAGACTGTCCCCAAACCTGCCACCCGACCCCTGACCCCCCCCGAGACTATGTCCCCAAACCCGCCACCCGACCCCCCCCGAGACGATGTTCCTTAACCCGCCATCCGACCCCCGACCACCCCGACCCCCCCGAGACAATGTCGCCAAACCCGCCACCCGACCCCCGACCCCCCCGAGAATATGTCCCTAAACCCACCACCCGAACCCCCGAGACTATGTTCCCAAACCCGCCACTCGACCCCCGAGCCCACTGACCCCCCGAGACTTTGTCCCCAAACCCGACACCCAACACCCGACCCCCTGAAACCCCGAGACTATGTCCCCAAACCCGCCACCCGACCTCCGAACCCCCCGACCCCCCCAGAGACTATGTCCCCAAACCTGCCAACCGACCGCCGCCCCCCCCCCGAGACTATGTCCCCAAACACGCCACCTGACCCCCCCGACCCCCCCGAGACTATGTACCCAAACCCGCCACCCAACCCCCGACCCCCCCGACTCACCCCGAGACTATGTCATCAAACCCGCCACCCGACCCCTGACCCACCCCGAGACTATGGCCCCAAACCCACCACCCGACCCCCGACACCCCCAAGACTGTCCCCAAACCCGCCACACGACCCCCGACCCCCCCGACCCCCCAGAGACGATGTCCCTAAACCCGCCACCTGACCACCGACCCCCCCGACCCCCCAAGAGACTAGGTCACCAAACCCGCCACCCGACCGCCCCCGGACTATGTCCCCAAACCCGCCAACCGACCCCCCCGAGACTATGTCCCCAAACCCGCCAACCGACCTCCGACCCACCCGAGACTATGTTCCCAAATCCGCCACGCGCCCCACGATCCCCCGACCCCCCCCGAGACTATGTCCCCAAATCCGCCACCCGACAACCGACCACACCGACCCCCCGAGACTATGTCCCCAAACCCGCCAACCGACCTCCGACCCCTCCGACCCACCCGAGACTATGTCCCCAAATCCGCCACGCGCCCCACGATCCCCCGACCCCCCCCGAGACTACGTCCCCAAATCCGCCACCCGACAACCGACCACACCGAGCCCCCGAGACTATGTCCCCAAACCCGCCACCTGTCCACCGACCCCCCCGAGACTATGTCCCCAAACCCGCCACCCATCCCCCGACACCCCTGACCCCTCCGAGACTATGTCCCTAAACCCGCCACCCGACCGCCGACCCCCCCGAGACTATGTCCCCAAACCCGGCACCCGACCCCCGAACCCCCCGACCCCCCCAGAGACTATGTCCCCAAACCCGCCACCCGACACCCGACCCACCTCGAGACTATGGCCCCAAACCCGCCACCTGACCCCCGACTCCCCCGACCCCCCTGAGACTAATTCCCATACCCGCCAACCGACCCCCGACGCCCCCGACCACTCCGAGTCTATGTCCCCAAACCCGCCACCCGACCTACGACCCCCCCCGACCGCCACCGAGACTATGTCCCCAAACCCAACACCTGACCTCCGACCCCGCCGAGACTATGTCTACAAACCCTCCACCCGTCTCCCGACCCCCCCGGAGACGATGTCCTGAAACCCGCCACCTGACCCCCGACCAACCTGACGCTATGTCCCCAAACCCGCCACCCCGACCCCCCTGACCCACCCCCGAGACTATGTCCCCAAACCCGCCTCCGAAACCCCCGACTCCCCCCGAGACTATGTCCCTAAACCCGCCACCCGACCACCGATACCCCCGACCCCCACGACACTACGTCCCCAAACCCGCCAGCCGACCCCCGACCACCCTGACCTCCCAGAGACTATGTCCCTAAACCCGCCACCCGACCACCGACCCCCCCGACCCCCCCGACCCCCAAAGAAACTATGTCCCCAAACCCGCCACCCGACCCCCGACCCCCCCGGACTAGGTCCCCAAACCCGACACCCGACCCCCAACCCCCCCGAGACTATGTCCCCAAACCGCCAACCGACCCCCCGACCCCCCCGAGACTATGTCGCCAAACCCGCCACCTGACTTCCGACGCCGCAGACCCACCCGAGACTATGTCCCCAAATCCGCCTCCCGACCGCCGCCCCCCCTGACCCCCCCCCGAGACTATGTCCCCAAACCCGCCACCCGCCCCTCGACCCCCCCGACCCCCCCGAGACTATGTCCCCAAACCCGCCACCCGACAACTGACCCCACTGAGACCATGTCCCCAAACCCGCCACCTGTCCCCTGACCCCACCGAGACCTTGTCCCCAAACCTGCCACCCGTCCCCCGACCCACCTGACCCCTCCGAGACTATGTCCCCAAACCTGCCACCCGACCCACGACCCCCCCGACCCCCCGAGACTGTGTCCCAAAACACGCCACCTGACCCCCGACCCCCCGAGATTATGCCCCCAAACCCGCCACCCGACCCCAGATCCTCCTGACCACCCCGAGACTATGTCCCCAAACCCGCCAACCGACCCCCGACCCTCCCGACCACTCCGAGACTATGTCCCGAAACCCGCCACCCGACCCCCAACCCCCCCGAACCACTCTGAGACTGGCCCCAAACCTGCCACCCGAACCCGACCCACCCGAACCCCCCTAGACTTTGTCCCCAAACCAGCCACCCGACCCCAACCCCCCCGAAACCCGCCAAGACTCTGTCCGCAAACCCGCCACCCCGACCACCGACTCCCCCGACCCCCCCGAGACTATGTCCCCAAACACACCACCCGAACCCCGACCCACCCCGAGACTGTCCCCAAACCTGCCACCCGACCCCTGACCCCCCCCGAGACTATGTCCCCAAACCCGCCACCCGACCCCCCCCGAGACGATGTTCCTTAACCCGCCATCCGACCCCCGACCACCCCGACCCCCCCGAGACAATGTCGCCAAACCCGCCACCCGACCCCCGACCCCCCCGAGAATATGTCCCTAAACCCACCACCCGAACCCCCGAGACTATGTTCCCAAACCCGCCACTCGACCCCCGAGCCCACTGACCCCCCGAGACTTTGTCCCCAAACCCGACACCCAACACCCGACCCCCTGAAACCCCGAGACTATGTCCCCAAACCCGCCACCCCGACCTCCGAACCCCCCGACCCCCCCAGAGACTATGTCCCCAAACCTGCCAACCGACCGCCGCCCCCCCCCGAGACTATGTCCCCAAACACGCCACCTGACCCCCCCGACCCCCCCGAGACTATGTACCCAAACCCGCCACCCAACCCCCGACCCCCCCGACTCACCCCGAGACTATGTCATCAAACCCGCCACCCGACCCCTGACCCACCCCGAGACTATGGCCCCAAACCCACCACCCGACCCCCGACACCCCCAAGACTGTCCCCAAACCCGCCACACGACCCCCGACCCCCCCGACCCCCCAGAGACGATGTCCCTAAACCCGCCACCTGACCACCGACCCCCCCGACCCCCCAAGAGACTAGGTCACCAAACCCGCCACCCGACCGCCCCCGGACTATGTCCCCAAACCCGCCAACCGACCCCCCCGAGACTATGTCCCCAAACCCGCCAACCGACCTCCGACCCACCCGAGACTATGTTCCCAAATCCGCCACGCGCCCCACGATCCCCCGACCCCCCCCGAGACTATGTCCCCAAATCCGCCACCCGACAACCGACCACACCGACCCCCCCGAGACTATGTCCCCAAACCCGCCAACCGACCTCCGACCCCTCCGACCCACCCGAGACTATGTCCCCAAATCCGCCACGCGCCCCACGATCCCCCGACCCCCCCCGAGACTACGTCCCCAAATCCGCCACCCGACAACCGACCACACCGAGCCCCCGAGACTATGTCCCCAAACCCGCCACCTGTCCACCGACCCCCCCGAGACTATGTCCCCAAACCCGCCACCCATCCCCCGACACCCCTGACCCCTCCGAGACTATGTCCCTAAACCCGCCACCCGACCGCCGACCCCCCCGAGACTATGTCCCCAAACCCGGCACCCGACCCCCGAACCCCCCGACCCCCCCAGAGACTATGTCCCCAAACCCGCCACCCGACACCCGACCCACCTCGAGACTATGGCCCCAAACCCGCCACCTGACCCCCGACTCCCCCGACCCCCCTGAGACTAATTCCCATACCCGCCAACCGACCCCCGACGCCCCCGACCACTCCGAGTCTATGTCCCCAAACCCGCCACCCGACCTACGACCCCCCCCGACCGCCACCGAGACTATGTCCCCAAACCCAACACCTGACCTCCGACCCCGCCGAGACTATGTCTACAAACCCTCCACCCGTCTCCCGACCCCCCCGGAGACGATGTCCTGAAACCCGCCACCTGACCCCCGACCAACCTGACGCTATGTCCCCAAACCCGCCACCCGACCCCCCTGACCCACCCCCGAGACTATGTCCCCAAACCCGCCTCCGAAACCCCCGACTCCCCCCGAGACTATGTCCCTAAACCCGCCACCCGACCACCGATACCCCCGACCCCCACGACACTACGTCCCCAAACCCGCCAGCCGACCCCCGACCACCCTGACCTCCCAGAGACTATGTCCCTAAACCCGCCACCCGACCACCGACCCCCCCGACCCCCCCGACCCCCAAAGAAACTATGTCCCCAAACCCGCCACCCGACCCCCGACCCCCCCGGACTAGGTCCCCAAACCCGACACCCGACCCCCAACCCCCCCGAGACTATGTCCCCAAACCGCCAACCGACCCCCCGACCCCCCCGAGACTATGTCGCCAAACCCGCCACCTGACTTCCGACGCCGCAGACCCACCCGAGACTATGTCCCCAAATCCGCCTCCCGACCGCCGCCCCCCCTGACCCCCCCCCGAGACTATGTCCCCAAACCCGCCACCCGCCCCTCGACCCCCCCGACCCCCCCGAGACTATGTCCCCAAACCCGCCACCCGACAACTGACCCCACTGAGACCATGTCCCCAAACCCGCCACCTGTCCCCTGACCCCACCGAGACCTTGTCCCCAAACCTGCCACCCGTCCCCCGACCCACCTGACCCCTCCGAGACTATGTCCCCAAACCTGCCACCCGACCCACGACCCCCCCGACCCCCCGAGACTGTGTCCCAAAACACGCCACCTGACCCCCGACCCCCCGAGATTATGCCCCCAAACCCGCCACCCGACCCCAGATCCTCCTGACCACCCCGAGACTATGTCCCCAAACCCGCCAACCGACCCCCGACCCTCCCGACCACTCCGAGACTATGTCCCGAAACCCGCCACCCGACCCCCAACCCCCCCGAACCACTCTGAGACTGGCCCCAAACCTGCCACCCGAACCCGACCCACCCGAACCCCCCTAGACTTTGTCCCCAAACCAGCCACCCGACCCCAACCCCCCCGAAACCCGCCAAGACTCTGTCCGCAAACCCGCCACCCGACCACCGACTCCCTCGACCCCCCCGAGACTTTGTCCCCAAACACACCACCCGAACACCAACTCACCCCGAGACTGTCCCCAAACCCGACCCCCGACCCCCCCGAGACTATGACCCTAAACCAGCCACCCGACCACCGACACCCCCGAGACTATGTCCCCAAACGCGCCACCCGACCCCCGACCCCCCCGAACCGCCCTGAGACTATGTCCCCAAAGCTGCCACCCGACCCCCCCGAGACTACGTCCACAATCCCGCCAACCCGACTCCCGACCCCCCCGAGACTATGTCCCCAAACCCGCCACCCGACCCCCCCGACCCCTCCCGAGACTATGTCCCCAAACCCGCCACCCGAACCCGACCCACCCGATCCCCCCTAGACTTTGTCCGCAAACCCGTCACCCGACCACCGACTCCCCCGACCCCCCCCCGAGACTATGTCCCCAATCACACCACCCGAACCCCGACCCACCCCGAGACTGTCCCCAAAGCCGCCAGCCGACCCCCCGAGACGATGTTCCTTAACCCGCCATCCGACCCCCGACCACCACGACCCCCCCGAGACAATGTCACCAAACCCGCCACCCGACCCCCGACCCCCCCTGAGAATATGTCCCTAAACCCACCACCCGAACCCCCGAGACTATGTTCCCAAACCCGACACTCGACCCCCGAGCCCACTGACCCCCCGAGACTTTGTCCCCAAACCCGACACCCGACCCCCGACCCCCCTGAAACCCCGAGACTATGTCCCCAAACCCGCCACCCGATCCCCGAACCCCCCGACCCCCCCAGAGACTATGTCCCTAAACCTGCCACCGATCCCCGCCCCCCCCGAGACTATGTCCCCAAACACGCCACCTGACCCCCCCCGACCCCCCCGAGACTATGTACCCAAACCCGCCACCCAACCCCCGACCCCCCCGACTCACCCCGAGACTATGTCATCAAACCCGCCACCCGACCCCTGACCCACCCCGAGACTATGTCCCCAAACCCACCACCCGACCCCCGAGACCCCCAAGACTATGTCCCCAAACCCGCCACACGACCCCCGACCCCCCCGACCCCCCAGAGACTATGTCCCTAAACCCGCCACCTGACCACCGACCCCCCCGACCCCCCAAGAGACTAGGTCCCCAAACCCGCCACCCGACCCCCCCCGGACTAGGTCCCCAAACCCGCCACCCGACGCCCCCGAGACTATGTCCCCAAACCCGCCAACCGACCCCCCCCGACCCCCCGAGACTATGTCCCCAAACCCGCCAACCGACCTCCGACCCCCCCGACCCACCCGAGACTATGTCCCCAAATCCGCCACCCGCCCACGACCCCCCGACCCCCCCCGAGACCATGTCCCCAAATCCGCCACCCGACAACCGACCCCACCGAACCCCGAGACTATGTCCCCAAACACGCCACCTGTCCACCGACCCCCCCGAGACTATGTCCCCAAACCCGCCACCCGTCCCCCGACCCCCCTGACCCCTCCGAGACTATGTCCCTAAACCCGCCACCCGACCGCCGACCCCCCCGAGACTATGTCCCCAAATCCGCCACCCGACCCCCGAACCCCCCGACCCCCCCAGAGACTATGTCCCCAAACCCGCCATCCGACACCCGACCCACCTCGAGACTATGGCCCCAAACCCGCCACCCGACCCCCGACTCCCCCGACCCCCTGAGACTAATTCCCATACCCGCCAACCGACCCCCGACGCCCTCGACCACTCCGAGTCTATGTCCCCAAACCCGCCACCCGACCTACGACCCCCCCCGACCGCCACCGAGACTATGTCCCCAAACCCACCACCTGACCTCCGACCCCGCCGAGACTATGTCTACAAACCCTCCACCCGTCTCCCGACCCCCCGGAGACGATGTCCCGAAACCCGCACCTGACCCCCAACCAACCTGACGATTATGTCCCCAAACCCGCCTCCGAAACCCCCAACTCCCCCCGAGACTATGTCCCTAAACCCGCCACCCGACCACCGACACCCCCGACCCCCACGACACTATGTCCCCAAACCCGCCACCCGACCCCCGACCACCCAGAGCCCCCCCGAGACTATGTCCCCAAACCCGCCACCCGACCCCCAACTCCCCGAGCCCCCCGAGACTACGTCCACAATCTCGCCAACCTGACTCCCGACCCCCCCGAGACCATGTCCCCAAACCCGCCAACCGACACCCCCAACCCCTCCCGAGACTATGTCCCCAAACCCGCCACCCGAACCCGACCCACCCGACCCCCCCTAGACTTTGTCCCTAAACCCGCCACCCGAACCCCCGAGACTATGTCCCCAAACCCGCCACCCGACCCCCGACACCCCCGACACCCCCGACACCCCCGAGACTATGTCCCTAAACCCGCCACCCGACCGCTGACCCCCCCTAGACTATGTCCCCAAACCCGCCACCCGACCCCCGACCACCCCGAGACTATGGCCCCAAACCCGCCACCCGACCGCCGACCCCCCTGACCCCCCCGAGACTATGTCCCCAAACCCGCCACCCGACCCCCCTGACCCACCCCCGAGACTATGTCCCTAAACCCGGCACCCGACCACCGACACGCCCAACCCCAACGAGACTATGTCCCCAAACCCGCCACCTGAACCCCCCGACCCCCCCGAGACTATGTCCCCAAACCTGCCACCCGACCCCCGCCGCCCCCTGAGACTATGTCCCCAAACACGCCACCTGACCCCCCCGACACCCCCGAGACTATGTCCCCAAACCCGCCACCCGACCCCGACCCCCCCGACTCCCCCCGAGACTATGTCATCAAACCCGCCACCCGACCCCTGACCCACCCCGAGACTACGTCCCCAAACCCACCACCCGACACCCGACACCCCCAAGACTATGTCCCCAAACCCGCCACACGACCCCCGACCCCCCCGACCCCCCCAGAGACTATGTCCCTAAACCCGCCACCTTACCGCCGACCCCCCCAGACTAGGTCCCCAAACCCGCCACCCGACCTCCCCGAGACTATGTCCCCAAACCCGCCTACCGAACCCCCGACCCCCCCGACCCACCCGAGACTATGTCCCCAAATCTGCCACCTGACCACCGACCCCCCGACGCCCCAAGAGACTATGTCCCCAAACCCGCCACCCGACCCCCAACCCCCCCCCGGACTAGGTCCCCAAACACGCCACCCGACCCCCCCGAGACTATGTCCCCAAACCCGTCAACCGACCCCCCTGACCCCCCCGAGACTATGTCCCCAAACCCGCCACCCGTCCCCGACCCCCCGACCCCTCCGAGACTATGTCCCCAAACCCGCCACCCGACCCCGACCCTTGCTGAGAATATGTCCCCAAACCCGCCACCCGACCCCCGACCCCCCCGAGACTTTGTCTCCAAACCCGCCACCCGATCCCCGACCCCCCCGAACCACGCCCGAGACTATGTCCTCAAACCCGCCACCCGACTTCCGACCCACCCCGAGACTATTTCCCCAAACCCGCCAACCGACCCCGACCATCCCGGCCCCCCCGAGACTCTGTTCCTAAACCGTCCACCCGACGACCGACCCCTCTGACTCTCCCCAAGACTATGTCCCCAAACCCACCACCCGACCCCCCCCGACCCCCCCGAGACTATGTCCCCAAACGCGCCACCTGACCCCCGACACCCCCGAGACTATGTCCCCAAACCCGCCACCCAACCCCCGACACCCCCGACCCCCCCGAGACTATGTCCCCAAACCCTCTACCCGACACCTGACCCCCCCGACCATCCCGAGACTATCTCCCCAAAACCGACACCCGACCCCCGACCCCACTGACCCCCCCCCGAAAGTATGTCCCCAAACTCGCCCCCCGACCCACGACCCCCTGACCCCCACCGAGACTTTGTTCCCAAACCCACTACCCGACCCCCAACCGCCCCGACCCCCCCGAGACTATATCCCCAAACCCGCCACCCGACCCCCCCGAGACTATGTCCCCAAACCCGCCACCCGCCACCCGAACCCCCAGACCCCCCGTGACTATGTCCCCAAACGCGCCACCTGACCCCCGACCCCCCTGAACCCCCCGAGACTATGTACCCAAACCCGCCACCCGACCTCCGACCCCCCCCGACTCCCCCCGAGTCTATGTCCACAAACCCGCCACCCCGACCCCCGAACCACCCCGACACTATGTCCACAAACCCACCACCCGACCCCCGACACCCCCGACACCCCCAAGACTATGCCCCCAAACCCGCCACCCAACCTCCAAACCCCCCGACCCCCCCGAGACTATGTACCTAAACCCGCCACCCGACCAGCGACCCACCCGACCTCCCAAGAGACTATGTGCCCAAACCCGCCACCCGACCACCAAACCCCCCGACCCCCCCCGGGACTATGTCCCCAAACCCGCCACCCGACCCCCGACCCCCCCGAGACTATGACCGCAAACTCGCCAACCGACACCCCCGACCCCCGTGACTATGTCCCCAAACCTGCCACCCGACCTCCGACCCCCCTGACCCCCCCGAGACTATGTCCCCAAAACCGTCACCCCGCCCCACGACACCCCCGACCCCCCCGAGACTATGTCCCCAAACCCGCCACCCGACCTCCAACCGCCCCGACCCCCCCGAGACTATATCCCCAAACCCGCCACTAGATCCCCAACCCCCCCGAAACCCCGCGAGACTATGTCCCCAAACCTGCCACCCGACTCCGACACCCCCACGACTAATTCCCCAAACCCGCCACCCCGACCCTCCCGAGACTATGTCCCCAAACCCACCACCCGACCCCCCCGAGACTATGTTCCTAAACCTGCCACCCGACCCCCGACCCCCCCGAGACTATATTCCCAAACCCGCCACCCGTCCACCGACCCATCCCGAGACTATGTCCCCAAACCTGCCATCCGACCACCGACCCCCCCTAGAATATGTCCCCAAACCCGACCCCTGACCCCCCCGAACCCCCCTGAGACTATGTCCCCAAACCCGCCTCCCGACCCTCCCGACCCCTCCCGAGACTATGTTCCCAAACCCGCCACTCAACCCCCGAGCCCCCTGATCCCCCCGAGACTATGTCCCCAAACACGCCACCTGACCCCCCCGACCCCCCCCGAGACTATGTCTCCAAACCCGCCACCGGACCCCCGACCCCCCTGAACCCCCCGAGACTATGTACCCAAACCCGCCACCCCGACCTCTGACTCCCCCCGAGTCTATGTCCACAAACCCGCCACCCGACCCCCGAACCACCCCGAGACTATGTCCACAAACCCACCACCCGAGCCCCGACACCCCCGACACCCCCAAGACTATGCCCCCAAACCCGCCACCCGACCTCCGAACCCCCGACCCCCCCGAGACCATGTACCTAAACCCGCCACCCGACCAGCGACCCACCCGACCCCCCAAGAGACTATGTCCCCAAACCCGCCACCCGACCACCGAACCCCCCGACCCCCCCCCCCCGGGACTATGTCCCCAAACCCGCCGCCCGACCCCCGACCCCCCCGAGACTATGAACCCAAACTCGCCAACTGACACCCCCCGACCCCCGTGACTATGTCCCCAAACCTGCCACCCGACCTCCGACCCGCCTGACCCCCCCGAGACTATGTCCCTAAACCCGTCACCCGCCCCAAAACACCCCCGACCACCCCGAGACTATGTACCCAAACCCGCCACCCGACAACCGACCCCACCGAACCCCCCGAGACTATGTCCCCAAACCCGCAACCCGACCCCCAACCGCCCCGACCCCCACCGAGACTATATCCCCAAACCCGCCACTAGATTCCCGACCCCCCCGAAACCCCGCGAGACTATGTCCCCAAACCTGCTACCCGACTCCGACCCACCCACGACTATGTCCCCAAACCCGCCACCCGACCCTCCCGGGACTATGTCCCCAAACCCACCAACCGACCCCCCCCGAGACTATGTCCCCAAACCTGCCACCCGACCCCCGACCCCCCCCAAGACTATATTCCCAAACCCGCCACCCGTCCACCGACCCATCCCGAGACTATGTCCCCAAACCCTGCCACCCGACCACCGACCCCCCCTAGAATATGTCCCCAAACCCGACCCCCGACCCCCCCGAACCCCCCCTGAGACTATGTCCCCAAACCCGCCTCCCGACCCTCCCGACCCCTCCCGAGACTATGTTCCCAAACCCACCGCTCAACCCCCGAGCCCCCTGATCCCCCCGAGGGCTATGTCCCCCAAACCCGCCACCTGACCCCCCTCCGACCCCCCGCCTGAGACTATGTCTCCAAACCCGCCATCCGACACCCCGACCCCCCCGACTCCCCCCGAGACTATGTCATCAAACCCCGCCACCCGACCCCTGACCCACCCCGAGACTATGTCCCCAAACCCACCACCCGACCCCCTACACCCCCAAGACTATGTCCCCCAAACCCGCCACACAACCCCCGACCCCCCGACCCCCCAGAGACTATGTCCCTAAACCTGCCACCCAACCACCGAACCCCCCGACCCCCCCCGACCCCCAAAGAGACTATGTCCCCAAACCCGCCACCCGACCCCCGACCCCCCCCGACCCCCCCGGACTAGGTCCCCAAACCGCCAACTGACCCCCCCGAGACTATGTCCCCAAACCTGCCACCAGACCCTCGACCACCCCGAGACTCTGTTCCTAAAACCGTCCACCCGACGACCGACCCCTCTGACTCTCCCCAAGACTATGTCCCCCAAACCCACCACCCGACCCCCCCCGACCCCCCCGAGACTATGTCCCCAAACGCGCCACCCAACCCCCGACACCCCCGACCCCCCCGAGACTATGTCCCCAAACGCGCCACCTGACCCCCGACACCCCCGAGACTATGTCCCCAAACCCGCCACCCCAACCCCCGACACCCCCGACCCCCCCGAGACTATGTCCCCAAACCCTCTACCCGACACTGACCCCCCCCGACCATCCCGAGACTATCTCCCCAAAACCGACACCCGACCCCCGACCCCACTGACCCCCCCCGAAAGTATGTCCCCAAACTCGCCCCCCGACCCACGACCCCCTGACCCCCACCGAGACTTTGTTCCCAAACCCACTACCCCGACCCCCAACCGCCCCGACCCCCCCCGAGACTATATCCCCAAACCCGCCCACCCGACCCCCCCGAGACTATGTCCCCAAACCCCGCCACCCGCCACCCGACCCCCCCAGTCCCCCCCGTGACTATGTCCCCAAACGCGCCACCTGACCCCGACCCCCCTGAACCCCCCGAGGACTATGTACCCAAACCCCCGCCACCCCGACCTCCGACCCCCCCCCGGACTCCCCCCGAGTCTATGTCCACAAACCCGCCACCCGACCCCCGAACCACCCCGACACTATGTCCACAAACCCACCACCCGACCCCCCGACACCCCCGACCACCCCCAAGACGATGCCCCCAAACCCGCCACCCAACCTCCGAACCCCCCGACCCCCCCAAGACTATGTACCTAACCCGCCACCCGACCAGCGACCCACCCGACCTCCCAAGAGACTATGTCCCCAAACCCGCCACCCGACCCCCCCGACCCCCCCGAGACTATGACCCCAAACCCGCCACCCGACACCACCAAACCCCCCGACCCCCCCCGGGACTATGTCCCCAAACCCGCCCCCACCCGACCCCCCAAGAGGACTATGTCCCCAAACCCGCCACCCCGACCACCAAACCCCCCGACCCCCCCCGGGACTATGTCCCCAAACCCGCCACCCGACCCCCGACCCCCCCGAGACTATGACCGCAAACTCGCCAACCGACACCCCCCGACCCCCGTGACTATGTCCCCAAACCTGCCACCCCGACCTCCGACCCCCCCTGACCCCCCCGAGACTATGTCCCCAAACCCGTCACCCCGCCCACGGACACCCCCGACCCCCCCGAGACTATGTCCCCAAACCCGCCACCCCGACCTCCAACCGCCCCGACCCCCCCGAGACTATATCCCCAAACCCGCCACTAGATCCCCAACCCCCCCGAAACCCCGCGAGACTATGTCCCCAAACCTGCCACCCGACTCCGACCCCCCCACGACTAATTCCCCAAACCCGCCACCCGACCCTCCCGAGACTATGTCCCCAAACCCACCACCCGACCCCCCCGAGACTATATTCCCAAACCCGCCACCCGTCCACCGACCCATCCCGAGACTATGTCCCCAAACCTGCCACCCGACCACTGACCCCCCCCTAGAATATGTCCCCAAACCCGACCCCCGACCCCCCCGATCCCCCCTGAGACTATGTCCCCAAACCCGCCTCCCGACCCTCCCGACCCCTCCCGAGACTATGTTCCCAAACCCGCCACTCGACCCCCGAGCCCCCTGATCCCCCCGAGGACTATGTCCCCAAACCGCCACCTGACCCCCCCGACACCCCCCCGAGACTATGTCTCCAAACCCGCCACCGGACCCCCGACCCCCCTGAACCCCCCGAGACTATGTACCCAAACCCGCCACCCGACCTCTGACTCCCCCCGAGTCTATGTCCACAAAACCCGCCACCCGACCCCCGAACCACCCCGAGACTATGTCCCACAAACCCACCACCCGAGCCCCGACACCCCCCGACACCCCCAAGACTATGTCCCCAAACCCGCCACCCCGACCTCCGAACCCCCGACCCCCCCGAGACCATGTACCTAAACCCGCCACCCGACCAGCGACCCACCCGACCCCCCAAGAGACTATGTCCCCAAACCCGCCACCCCGACCACCGAACCCCCCGACCCCCCCCCCCCCCCGGGACTATGTCCCCAAACCCGCCGCCCGACCCCCGACCCCCCCCGAGACTATGAACCCAAACTCGCCAACTGACACCCCCGACCCCCGTGGACTATGTCCCGAAACCTGCCACCCGACCTCCGACCCCCCTGACCCCCCCGAGACTATGTCCCCAAACCCGTCACCCGCCCCATGACCACCCCGACCACCCCGAGACTATGTACCCAAACCCGCCACCGACAACCGACCCCACCGAACCCCCCGAGACTATGTCCCCAAACCCGCAACCCGACCCCCAACCGCCCCGACCCCCCCGAGACTATATCCCCAAACCCCGCCACTAGATTCCCGACCCCCCCGAAACCCCGCGAGACTATGTCCCCAAACCTGCTACCCGACTCCGACCCCCCGACGACTATGTCCCCAAACCCACCACCCGACCCCCCCGAGACTATGTCCCCAAACCTGCCACCCGACCCCCGACCCCCCCCAAGACTATTTCCCAAACCCGCCACCCGTCCACCGACCCATCCCGAGACTATGTCCCCAAACCTGCCACCCGACCACCGACCCCCCCTAGAATATGTCCCCAAACCCGACCCCCGACCCCCCCGAACCCCCCCCTGAGACTATGTCCCCAAACCCGCCACCCGACCCTCCCGACCCCTCCCGAGACTATGTTCCCAAACCCACCGCTCGACCCCCGACACCCCCCAAGACTATGTCCCCCAAACCCGCCACACAACCCCCGACCCCCCGACCCCCCAGAGACTATGTCCCTAAACCTGCCACCCGACCACCGAACCCCCCGACCCCCCCCGACCCCCAAAGAGACTATGTCCCCAAACCCCGCCACCCGACCCCCCGACCCCCCCGACCCCCCCCGGACTAGGTCCCCAAACCGCCAACTGACCCCCCCGAGACTATGTCCCCAAACCTGCCACCAGACCTCGACCACCCCGAGACTATGTCCCCAAACCCGCCAACCGACCCCCCCCGAGACTATGTCCCCAAACCCGCCCCCCGACCTCCGACCCACCCGAGACTATGTCCCCAAATCCGCCTCCGACCGCCGCCCCTCCTGACCCCCCCCCGGGAATATGTCCCCAAACCCGCCACCCGCTACACGACCCCCCCGGCCCCCCCCCGAGACTATGTCCCCAAACCCGCCACCTGACAACCGACCCCACCGAGACTATGTCCCCAAACCCGCCACAAGTCCCCGACCCACCTGACCCTCCGAGACTATGTCCCCAAACCTGCCACCCGACCCATGACCCCCCCGACCCCCCCGAGACTATGTCCCAAAATACGCCACCCCGACCCCCCGAGATTATGCCCCCAAACCCGCCACCCCGACCCCAGATCCTCCGACCACCCCGAGGACTATGTCCCCAAACCCGCCAACCGACCCCCGACCCTCCCGTCCACTCCGAGACTATGTCCCCAAACCCGCCACCCGACCTGCGACCCCCCCCGAGACTATGTCCCCAAACCCGCCCACTAGATTCCCGACCCCCCCGAAACCCCGTGAGACTATGTCCCCAAACCCGCCACCTGACTCCGACCCCCCCCCAAGACTATGTCCCCAAACCCGCCCCCCGACCCTCCCGAGACAATGTCCCCAAACCTGCCACCCGACCCCCCGACCCCCCCGAACCACTCTGAGACTATGTCCCCAAACCCCGCCACCCGACCCCCCGACCCCCCCCGAACCACTGTGACACTATGTCCCCAAACCCGCCACCCCGAAACCGCTGAGAATACGTCCACAAACCCGCCACCCGACCCCCGACCCCCCCGAACCACTGTGACACTATGTCCCCAAACCCGCCACCCGAAACCGCTGAGAATACGTCCACAAACCCGCCACCCGACCCCCCCGACCCCCCCCAAAGACTTTTTCCCCAAACCCGCCACCCGACCCACCCGACCCCCCCTAGACTTTGTCCCCAAACCAGCCACCCGACCCCAACCCCCCCGAAACCCGCCGAGACTCTGTCCACAAACGCGCCACCTGACCACCGACTCCCTCGACCCCCCCCCCGAGACGATGTCCCCAAACACACCACCCGAACACCGACCCACCCCGAGACTGTCCCCAAACCCGACACCCGACCCCCGACCCTCCCGACCACCCCAAGACTATGGCCCCAAACCCGCCACCCGACCCCCGTCTCCCCCGACCCCCCTGAGACTATTTCCCATACCCGCCAACCGACCCACCACCCCCCTGACCCCCCCAGACTATGTCCCCAAACCCGCCAACTGACCCCCCCGACCCTCCCGGGACTATATCCCCAAACGCGCCACCCGACCACCGACACCCCCGAGACTATGTCCCCAAACCCGCCACCTGACCCCCGACCCTCCCGAGACTATATCCCCAAACCCGCCACCTGACCCCCGACCCCCCCGAGACTATGTCCCCAAACCCGCTACCCGACCCCCGACCCCCCCCAACCATCCCGAGACTATCTCCCCAAAACCGACACCCGACCCCCCGACCCCACTGCCCCCCCCCGAAAGTATGTCCCCAAACCCGCCCCCCGACCCACGACCCCCTGACCCCCCCGAGACTTTGTTCCCAAACCCGCCACCCCGACCCCCAACCACCCCGACCCCCCCGAGACTATATCCCCAAACCCGCCACCTGTCCCCCCCGAGACTATGTCCCCAAACCCGCCACCCGCCACCCGACCCCGCAGACCCCCCCGAGACTATGTCCCCAAACCCGCCACCCGACCCCGCAGACCCCCCCGTGACTATGTCCCCAAACCCGCCACCCCGACCCCCGACACCCCCAGAGACTATGTTCCCAAACCCACCACCCGAACCCCGACACACCCCGAGACTATGTCCCCAAACCCGACCCCCCCCGAGACTATGTCCCCAAACCCGCCACTCGACCCCCGACCCCCCGACCCCCCCGAGACTATGTCCCCAAACCCGCCACACGACCCCCCCGAGACTATGACCCCAAACTCGCCAACCGACCCCCCGACCCCAGAGACTTTGTCCCCAAACCCGCCACCTGTCCCCTGACCCCCCTGAACCCCCCGAGACTATGTACCCAAACCCGCCACCCGACCTCCGACCCCCCCGACTCCCCCTGAGTCTATGTCCACAAACCCACCCCGACCCCCGAAATACCCCGAGACTATGTCCCCAAACCAACCACCCGACCCCCGACACCCCCCGACACCCCCGAAGACTATGCCCCCAAACACGCAACCCGACCCCCGAACCCCCCGACGCCCCCGAGACTATGTACCTAAACCCGCCACCCGACCACCAAACCCCCCGACCCCCCCGGGACTATGTCCCCAAACCCGCCACCCGACCCACGACCCCCCCGAGACTATGACCCCAAACTCGCCAACCGACCACCCCGACCCCAGAGACTATGTCCCCAAACCCGCCACCCCGACCTCCGACCCCCCTGACCCCCTCCGAGACAAGTCCCCAAACCCGTCACCCGCCCCACGACACCCCCGACCCCCTTCGAGACTATGTCTCCAAAACCGCCACCCGACAACCGACTCCACCGAACCCCCCGAGACTATGTCCCCAAACCCGCCACCCAACCCCCCTGAGAATATGTCCCCAAACCCGCCACCGGACCCCCAAGCCCTCTGACCACCCCGAGACTTTGTCCCCAAACCCGCCACCTGACCCCTGACCCCCCTGAACCCCCCGAGACTATATACCCAAACCCGCCACCCGACCTCCGACCCCCCCGACTCCCCTGAGTCTATGTCCACAAACCCGCCCCGACCCCCGAAATACCCCGAGACTATGTCCCCAAACCCACCACCCGACCCCCGACACCCCCGACACCCCGAAGACTATGCCCCCAAACACGCAACCCGACCCCCGAACCCCCCGAACCCCCCGAGGCTATGTACCTAAACCCGCCACCCGACCAGCGACCCCCAGACCCCCCAAGAGACTATGTCTTCAAACCCGCCACCCCGACCACCAAACCCCCCGACCCCCCCGGGACTATGTCCCCAAACCCGCCACCCCGACCCGCGACCCCCCCGAGACTATGACCCCAAACTCGCCAACCGACCCCCCCGACCCCAGAGACTGTGTCCGCAAACCCGCCACCCGACCTCCGACCCCCCTGACCCCCTCCGAGACTATGTCCCCAAACCCGTCACCCGCCCCACGACACCCCCAACCCCCTTCGAGACTATGTCTCCAAAACCGCAACCCGACAACCGACTCCACCGAACCCCCCGAGACTATGTCCCCAAACCCGCCACCCAACCCCCCTGAGAATATGTCCCCAAACCCGCCACCGGACCCCCAAGCCCTCTGACCACCCCGAGACTTTGTCCCCAAACCCGCCACCTGACCCCTGACCCCCCTGAAACCCCCGAGACTATATACCCAAACCCGCCACCCGACCTCCGACCCCCCCGACTCCCCTGAGTCTATGTCCACAAACCCGCCCCGACCCCCGAAATACCCCGAGACTATGTCCCCAAACCCACCACCCGACCCCCGACACCCCCGACACCCCGAAGACTATGCCCCCAAACACGCAACCCGACCCCCGAACCCCCCGACCCCCCCGAGACTATGTACCTAAACCCGCCACCCGACCAGCGACCCCCAGACCCCCCAAGAGACTATGTCTTCAAACCCGCCACCCGACCACCAAACCCCCCGACCCCCCCGGGACTATGTCCCCAAACCCGCCAACCGACCCACGACCCCCCCGAGACTATGACCCCAAACTCGCCAACCGACCCCCCCGACCCCAGAGACTGTGTCCGCAAACCCGCCACCCCGACCTCCGACCCCCCTGACCCCCTCCGAGACTATGTCCCCAAACCAGTCACCAGCCCCACGACACCCCCGACCCCCTTCGAGACTATGTCTCCAATACCGCCACCCGACAACCGACCCCACCGAACCCCCCGTGACTATGTCCCCAAACCCGCCACTAGATCCCTGACCACCCCGAAACCCCGCGAGACTATGTCCCCAAACCTGCCACCCGACTCCGACCCCCCCAAGACTATGTCCCCAAACCCGCCACCCGACCCCCGACCCCCCGAGACTCTTTCCCCAAACCCGCCAACCGACCCCGACCACCCCGGCCCCCCCGAGACTCTGTTCCTAAACCTGCCACCCGACCACCGACCCCTCCGACTCCCCCCAAGACTCTGTCCCCAAACCCTCCACCCGACCCCCCCGACCCCCCCGAGACTAAGTCCCCAAACCCTCCACCCGACCCATCCGACCCCCCCGAGACTATGTCCCTGAACCCGCCACCCGACCACCGACCCCACCGACCCCCCCCGAGACTATGTCCCCAAACCCGCCACCCGACCCCCGACCCCCCTGACTCCCCCCTAGACTATGTCCTCAAACCCACCACCCGAACCCCGACCCACCCCGAGATTCTGTCCCCAAACCCGACCCCCCCGAGACTACGTCCCCAAACTCGCCACTGGACCCCCGACCCCCCCCGAGACTAGGTCCCCAAACCCGCCACCCGACCCCCGACACCCCCGTGAATATGTCCCCAAACCCGCCACCCGACCTCCAAGCCCTCCGACCTCCCCGAGACTATGTACCCAAACCCGCCACCCGACCTCCGACCCCCCCGACTCCCCCCGAGTCTATGTCCACAAACCCGCCACCTGACCCCCGAACCACCCCGAGACTATGTCCCCAAACCCACTACCCAACCTCCAACACCCCCGACACCCCCAAGACTATGCCCCCAAACCCGCCACCCCGACCTCCGAACCCCCGACCCCCCTGAGACTATGTAGCTAAACCCGCCACCCGACCAGCGACCCACCCGAACCCCCAAGAGACTATGTCCCAAACCCGCCACCCCGCCCCACGACCCCCCCGACCACCCCGAAACTATGTATGTCCCCAAACCCGCCACCCGACAACCGACCCCACCGAACCCCCCGAGACTATGCCCCCAAACCCGCCACCCGACCTCCGAACCCCCGACCCCCCTGAGACTATGTAGCTAAACCCGCCACCCGACCCCCCAAGAGACTATGTCCCAAACCCGCCACCCGACCCCCGACCACCCCGAGACTATGACCCCAAACTCACCAACCAACACCCCCGACCCCCGAGACTATGTCCCCAAACCCGCCACCCGACCTCCGACCCCCCTGACTCCCCCGAGACTATGTCCCCAAACCCGCCACCCGCCCCACGACCCCCCCGACCACCCCGAAACTATGTATGTCCCCAAACCCGCCACCCGACAACCGACCGCCCCGACCCCCCCGAGACTATATCCCCAAACCCGCCACTAGATCACCGACCCCCCCGAAACCCCGCGAGACTATGTCCCCAAACCTGCCACCCAACTCCGACCCCCGCACGACTATGTCCCCAAACCCGCCACCCGACACTCCCGAGACTATGTCCCCAAACTCACCACCCGACCCCCCCGAGACTATGTCCCCAAACCTGCCACCCGACCCCCGACCCCCCCCGAGACTATATTCCCAAACCCGCCACCCGACCACCGACCCATCCCGAGACTATGTCCCCAAACCTGCCACCCGACCACCGACCCCCCCTAGAATATGTCGCCAAATCCGACCCCCGAAACCCCCCGAACCCCCCTGAGACGATGTCCCCAAACCCGCCACCCGACCCTCCCGACCGCTCCCGAGACTATGTTCCCAAACCCGCCACTCGACCCCCAAGCCCCCTGATCCCCCCGAGACTATGTCCCCAAACACGACACCTGACCCCCCCGACCTCCCCCGAGACTATGTCTCCAAACCCGCCACCCGACCCCAGATCCTCCCGACCACCCCGAGACTATGTCCCCAAACCCGCCACCCGACCTGCGACCCCCCCGAGTCTATGTCCCCAAACCCGCCACTAGATTCCCGACCCCCCCCGACTCCCCCCGAGACTATGTCATCAAACCTGCCACCCGACCCCTGACCCACCCCGAGACTATGTCCCCAAACCCACCACCCGACCCCCGACACCCCCAAGACTATGTCCCCAAACAGGCCACCTGACCCCCCCGACCACCCAGAGACTATGTCCCTAAACCCGCCACCTGACCACCGACCCCCCGACGCCCCAAGAGACTATGTCCCCAAACCCGCCACCCGACCCCCGACCCCCCCCCGGACTAGGTCCCCAAACACGCTACCCGACCCCCCCGAGACTATGTCCCCAAACCCGCCAACCGACCCCCCTGACCCCCCCGAGACTATGTCCCCAAACCCGCCACCCCGACCTCCGACCCCCCCGACCCACCCGCGAGACTATATCCCCAAACCCGCCACTAGATCATCGACCCCCCCGAAACCCCGCGAGACGATGTCCCCAAACCTGCCACCCAACTCCGACCCCCGCACGACTATGTCCCCAAACCCGCCACCCGACACTCCCGAGACTATGTCCCCAAACTCACCACCCGACCCCCCCAGACTATGTCCCCAAACCTGCCACCCGACCCCCGACCCCCCCGAGACTATATTCCCAAACCCGCCACCCGACCACCGACCCATCCCGAGACTATGTCCCCAAACCTGCCACCCGACCACCGACCCCCCCTAGAATATGTCGCCAAATCCGACCCCCGAAACCCCCCGAACCCCCCTGAGACGATGTCCCCAAACCCGCCACCCGACCCTCCCGACCGCTCCCGAGACTATGTTCCCAAACCCGCCACTTGACCCCCGAGCCCCCTGATCCCCCCGAGACTATGTCCCCAAACACGACACCTGACCCCCCCGACCTCCCCCGAGACTATGTCTCCAAACCCGCCACCCGACCCCAGATCCTCCCGACCACCCCGAGTCTATGTCCCCAAACCCGCCACTAGATTCCCGACCCCCCCGACTCCCCCCGAGACTATGTCATCAAACCTGCCACCCGACCCCTGACCCACCCCGAGACTATGTCCCCAAACCCACCACCCGACCCCCGACACCCCCAAGACTATGTCCCCAAACAGGCCACCTGACCCCCCCGACCACCCAGAGACTATGTCCCTAAACCCGCCACCTGACCACCGACCCCCCGACGCCCCAAGAGACTATGTCCCCAAACCCGCCACCCGACCCCCGACCCCCCCCCCGGACTAGGTCCCCAAACACGCCACCCGACCCCCCCGAGACTATGTCCCCAAACCCGCCAACCGACCCCCCTGACCCCCCCGAGACTATGTCCCCAAACCTGCCACCCGACCTCCGACCCCCCCGACCCACCCGAGACTATGTCCCCAAATCCGCCACCTGACCCCCGAACCCCCCGACACTATGTCCCCAAACCCGCCACCCGTCCCCCGACCACCCTGACCCCTCCGAGACTATGTCCCCAAACCCGTCACCCGACCCCGACCCTTGCTGAGAATATGTCCCCAAACCCGCCACCCGACCCCCGACCCCCCCGAGACTTTGTCTCCAAACCCGCCACCCGATCCCCGACCCCCCCGAACCACCCCCGAGACTATGTCCTCAAACCCGCCACCCGACTTCCGACCCACCCCGAGACTATTTCCCCAAACCCGCCAACCGACCCCGACCATCCCGGCCCCCCCGAGACTCTGTTCCTAAACCGTCCACCCGACGACCGACCCCTCTGACTCTCCCCAAGACTATGTCCGCAAACCCACCACCCGACCCCCCCGACCCCCCCGAGACTATGTCCCCAAACGCGCCACCTGACCCCCGACACCCCCGAGACTATGTCCCCAAACCCGCCACCCAACCCCCGACACCCCCGACCCCCCCGAGACTATGTCCCCAAACCCGCTACCCGACACCTGACCCCCCCGACCATCCCGAGACTATCTCCCCAAAACCGACCCCCGACCCCCGACCCCACTGACCCCCCCCGAAAGTATGTCCCCAAACTCGCCCCCCGACCCACGACCCCCTGACCCCCACCGAGACTTTGTTCCCAAACCCACTACCCGACCCCCAACCGCCCCGACCCCCCCCGAGACTATATCCCCAAACCCGCCACCCGCCACCCGACCCCCCAGACCCCCCGTGACTATGTCCCCAAACGCGCCACCTGACCCCCGACCCCCCTGAACCCCCCGAGACTATGTACCCAAACCCGCCACCCGACCTCCGACCCCCCCCGACTCCCCCCGAGTCTATGTCCACAAACCCGCCACCCGACCCCCGAACCACCCCGAAACTATGCCCCCAAACCCGCCACCCAACCTCCGAACCCCCCGACCCCCCCGAGACTATGTCCCAAACCCGCCACCTGACCACCAAACCCCCCGACCCCCCCCGGGACTATGTCCCCAAACCCGCCACCCCGACCCCCGACCCCCCCGAGACTATGACCGCAAACTCGCCAACCGACACCCCCCGACCCCCGTGACTATGTCCCCAAACCTGCCACCCGACCTCCGACCCCCCTGACCCCCCCCGAGTCTATGTCCCCAAACCCGTCACCCGCCCCACGACACCCCCGACCCCCCCCGAGACTATGTCCCCAAACCCGCCACCCGACCTCCAACCGCCCCGACCCCCCCGAGACTATATCCCCAAACCCGCCACTAGATCCCCAACCCCCCCGAAACCCCGCGAGACTATGTCCCCAAACCTGCCACCCGACTCCGACCCCCCCACGACTAATTCCCCAAACCCGCCACCTGACCCTCCCGAGACTATGTCCCCAAACCCACCACCCATTCCCCCCCGAGACTATGTCCCTAAACCTGCCACCCGACCCCCGACCCCCCCCGAGACTATATTCCCAAACCCGCCACCCGTCCACCGACCCATCCCGAGACTATGTCCCCAAACCTGCCACCCGACCACCGACCCCCCCTAGAATATGTCCCCAAACCCGACCCCCGACCCCCCCGATCCCCCCTGAGACTATGTCCCCAAACCTGCCTCCCGACCCTCCCGACCCCTCCCGAGACTATGTTCCCAAACCCGCCACTCGACCCCCGAGCCCCCTGATCCCCCCGAGACTGTGTCCCCAAACACGCCACCTGACCCCCCCGACCCCCCACTGAGACTATGTCTCCAAACCCGCCAACGGACCCCCGACCCCCCTGAACCCCCCGAGACTATGTCCCCAAACCCGCCACCCGACCCCCGACCCCCCCGAGACTTTGTCTCCAAACCCGCCACCCGATCCCCGACCCCCCCGAACCACCCCCGAGACTATGTCCTCAAACCCGCCACCCCGACTTCCGACCCACCCCGAGACTATTTCCCCAAACCCGCCAACCGACCCCCGACCATCCCGGCCCCCCCGAGACTCTGTTCCTAAACCGTCCACCCGACGACCGACCCCTCTGACTCTCCCCAAGACTATGTCCGCAAACCCACCACCCGACCCCCCCCGACCCCCCCGAGACTATGTCCCCAAACGCGCCACCTGACCCCCGACACCCCCGAGACTATGTCCCCAAACCCGCCACCCAACCCCCGACACCCCCGACCCCCCCGAGACTATGTCCCCAAACCCGCTACCCGACACCTGACCCCCCCGACCATCCCGAGACTATCTCCCCAAAACCGACCCCCGACCCCCGACCCCACTGACCCCCCCCGAAAGTATGTCCCCAAACTCGCCCCCCGACCCACGACCCCCCTGACCCCCACCGAGACTTTGTTCCCAAACCCACTACCCGACCCCCAACCGCCCCGACCCCCCCCGAGACTATATCCCCAAACCCGCCACCCCGCCACCCGACCCCCCAGACCCCCCGTGACTATGTCCCCAAACGCGCCACCTGACCCCCGACCCCCCTGAACCCCCCGAGACTATGTACCCAAACCCGCCACCCGACCTCCGACCCCCCCCGACTCCCCCCGAGTCTATGTCCACAAACCCGCCACCCGACCCCCGAACCACCCCGAAACTATGCCCCCAAACCCGCCACCCAACCTCCGAACCCCCCGACCCCCCCGAGACTATGTCCCAAACCCGCCACCTGACCACCAAACCCCCCGACCCCCCCCGGGACTATGTCCCCAAACCCGCCACCCGACCCCCGACCCCCCCGAGACTATGACCGCAAACTCGCCAACCGACACCCCCGACCCCCGTGACTATGTCCCCAAACCTGCCACCCCGACCTCCGACCCCCCTGACCCCCCCGAGTCTATGTCCCCAAACCCGTCACCCGCCCCACGACACCCCCGACCCCCCCCGAGACTATGTCCCCAAACCCGCCACCCCGACCTCCAACCGCCCCGACCCCCCCCGAGACTATATCCCCAAACCCGCCACTAGATCCCCAACCCCCCCGAAACCCCGCGAGACTATGTCCCCAAACCTGCCACCCGACTCCGACCCCCCCACGACTAATTCCCCAAACCCGCCACCTGACCCTCCCGAGACTATGTCCCCAAACCCACCACCCATTCCCCCCCGAGACTATGTCCCTAAACCTGCCACCCGACCCCCGACCCCCCCGAGACTATATTCCCAAACCCGCCACCCGTCCACCGACCCATCCCGAGACTATGTCCCCAAACCTGCCACCCGACCACCGACCCCCCCTAGAATATGTCCCCAAACCCGACCCCCGACCCCCCCGATCCCCCCTGAGACTATGTCCCCAAACCTGCCTCCCGACCCTCCCGACCCCTCCCGAGACTATGTTCCCAAACCCGCCACTCGACCCCCGAGCCCCCTGATCCCCCCGAGACTGTGTCCCCAAACACGCCACCTGACCCCCCCGACCCCCCACTGAGACTATGTCTCCAAACCCGCCAACGGACCCCCGACCCCCCTGAACCCCCCGAGACTATGTCCCCAAACCCGCCACCCGACCGCTGACTCCCCCCGAGTCTATGTCCACAAACCCGCCACCCCGACCCCCCGAACCACCCCGAGACTATGTCCACAAACCCACCACCCGAGCCCCGACACCCCCAAGACTATGCCCCCAAACCCGCCACCCCGACCTCCGAACCCCCGACCCTCCCGAGACCATGTACCTAAACCCGCCACCCCGACCAGCGACCCACCCGACCCCCCAAGAGACTATGTCCCCAAACCCGCCACCCGACCACCGAACCCCCCGACCCCCCCCCCCCCCGGGACTATGTCCCCAAACCCGCCGCCCGACCCCCGACCCCCCCGAGACTATGAACCCAAACTCGCCAACTGACACCCCCGACCCCCGTGACTATGTCCCCAAACCTGCCACCCGACCTCCGACCCCCCTGACCCCCCCGAGACTATGTCCCCAAACCCGTCACCCGCCCCATGACACCCCCGACCACCCCGAGACTATGTACCCAAACCCGCCACCCAACAACCGACCCCACCGAACCCCCCGAGACTATGTCCCCAAACCCGCCACCCGACCCCCAACCGCCCCGACCCCCCCCGAGACTATATCCCCAAACCCGCCACTAGATTCCCGACCCCCCCCGAAACCCCGCGAGACTATGTCCCCAAACCTGCCACCCGACTCCGACACCCCCACGGCTATGTCCCCAAACCCGCCACCCGACCCTCCCGGGACTATGTCCCCAAACCCACCACCCGACCCCCCCCGAGACTATGTCCCCAAACCTGCCACCCGACCCCCGACCCCCCCCAAGACTATATTCCCAAACCCGCCACCCGTCCACCGACACATCCCGAGACTATGTCCCCAAACCTGCCACCCGACCACCGACCCCCCCCAGAATATGTCCCCAAACCCGACCCCCGACCCCCCCGAACCCCCCTGAGACTATGTCCCCAAACCCGCCACCCCGACCCTCCCGACCCCTCCCGAGACTATGTTCCCAAACCCGCCGCTCGACCCCCCGAGCCCCCTGATCCCCCCGAGACTATGTCCCCAAACCGCCAGCTGACCCCCCCCGACCCCGCCTGAGACTATGTCTCCAAACCCGCCATCCGACACCCGACCCCCCCGACTCCCCCCGAGACTATGTCATCAAACCCGCCACCCGACCCCTGACCCACCCCGAGACTATGTCCCCAAACCCACCACCCGACCCCCGACACCCCCAAGACTATGTCCCCCAAACCCGCCACACAACCCCCGACCCCCCGACCCCCCAGAGACTATGTCCCTAAACCTGCCACCCGACCACCGAACCCCCCGACCCCCCCCGACCCCCAAAGAGACTATGTCCCCAAACCCGCCACCCGACCCCCGACCCCCCCCCGACCCCCCCGGACTAGGTCCCCAAACCGCCAACTGACCCCCCCGAGACTATGTCCCCAAACCTGCCACCCGACCCTCGACCCCCCCCGAGACTATGTCCCCAAACCGCCAACCGACCCCCCCCCGAGACTATATCCCCAAACCCGCCACCCGACCTCCGACCCACCCGAGACTATGTCCCCAAATCCGCCTCCGACGACCGCCGCCCCCCCTGACCCCCCCCCCCCGAGAATATGTCCCCAAACCCGCCACCCGCCACACGACCCCCCCGGCCCCCCCCCGAGACTATGTCCCCATACCCGCCACCTGACAACCGACCCCACCGAGACTATGTCCCCAAACCCGCCACCCGACCCCCCAGACCCCCCCGAGACTTTGTTCCCAAACCCGCCACCCGACCCCCAACCACCCCGACCCCCCCGAGACTATATCCCCAAACCCGCCACCTTTCCCCCCGAGACTATGTCCCCAAACCCGCCACCCGCCACCCGACCCCCCAGACCCCCCCGAGACTATGTCCCCAAACCCGCCACCCGACCCCCCAGACCCCCCGTGACTATGTCCCCAAACCCGCCACCCGACCCCCCCCGACACCCCCAGAGACTATGTTCCCAAACCCACCACCCGAACCCCGACACACCCCGAGACTATGTCCCCAAACCCGACCCCCCGAGACTATGTCCCCAAACCCGTCACTCGACCCCCGACCCCCCGACCCCCCCCGAGACTATGTCCCCAAACCCGCCACCCGACCCCCAAGCCCTCTGACCACCCCGAGACTTTGTCCCCAAACCCGCCACCTGACCCCTGACCCCCCTGAACCCCCCGAGACTATGTACCCAAACCCGCCACCCGACCTCCGACCCCCCCCGACTCCCCCTGAGTCTATGTCCACAAACCCACCCCGACCCCCGAAATACCCCGAGACTATGTCCCCAAACCCACCACCCGACCCCCGACACCCCCGACACCCCGAAGACTATGCCCCCAAACACGCAACCCGACCCCCAACAACCCCGACCCCCCCGAGACTATGTCCCCAAACCCGCCACCCGACCCCCCTGAGAATATGTCCCCAAACCCGCCACCGGACCCCCAAGCCCTCTGACCACCCCGAGACTTTGTCCCCAAACCCGCCACCTGACTCCTGACCCCCCTGAACCCCCCGAGACTATATACCCAAACCCGCCACCCGACCTCCGACCCCCCCGACTCCCCTGAGTCTATGTCCACAAACCCGCCCCGACCCCCGAAATACCCCGAGACTATGTCCCCAAACCCACCACCCGACCCCCGACACCCCCGACACCCCGAAGACTATGCCCCCAAACACGCAACCCGACCCCCGAACCCCCCGACCCCCCCGAGACTATGTACCTAAACCCGCCACCCGACCAGCGACCCCCAGACCCCCCAAGAGACTATGTCTTCAAACCCGCCACCCGACCACCAAACCCCCCGACCCCCCCGGGACTATGTCCCCAAACCCGCCACCCGACCCATGACCCCCCCGAGACTATGACCCCAAACTCGCCAACCGACCCCCCCGACCCCAGAGACTGTGTCCGCAAACCCGCCACCCGACCTCCGACCCCCCTGACCCCCTCCGAGACTATGTCCCCAAACCCGTCACCAGCCCCACGACACCCCCGACCCCCTTCGAGACTATGTCTCCAAAACCGCCACCTGACAACCGACCCCACCGAACCCCCCCGTGACTATGTCCCCAAACCCGCCACTAGATCCCTGACCACCCCGAAACCCCACGAGACTATGTCCCCAAACCTGCCACCCGACTCCGACCCCCCCAAGACTATGTCCCCAAACCCGCCACCCGACCCCCGACCCCCCGAGACTCTTTCCCCAAACCCGCCAACCGACCACGACCACCCCGGCCCCCCCGAGACTCTGTTCCTAAACCTGCCACCCGACCACCGACCCCTCCGACTCCCCACAAGACTATGTCCCCAAACCCTCTACCCGACCCCTCCGACCCCCCCGAGACTATGTCCCTGAACCCGCCACCCGACCACCGACCCCCCCCCGAGACTATGTCCCCAAACCCGCCACCCGACCCCCGACCCCCCTGACTCCCCCCTAGACTATGTCCTCAAACCCACCACCCGAACCCCGACCCACCCCGAGACTCTGTCCCCAAACCCGACCCCCCCGAGACTACGTCCCCAAACTCGCCACTGGACCCCCGACCCCCCCCGAGACTAGGTCCCCAAACCCGCCACCCGACACCCGACCCCCCCGTGAATATGTCCCCAAACCCGCCACCCGACCTCCAAGCCCTCCGACCCCCCCGAGACTATGTACCCAAACCCGCCACCCGACCTCCGACCCCCCCGACTCCCCCCGAGTCTATGTCCACAAACCCGCCACCTGACCCCCGAACCACCCCTAGACTATGTCCCCAAACCCACCACCCAACCCCCGACACCCCCGACACCCCCAAGACTATGCCCCCAAACCCGCCACCCCGACCTCCGAACCCCCGACCCCCCTGAGACTATGTAGCTAAACCCGCCACCCGACCAGCGACCCACCCGACCCCCCAAGAGACTATGTCCCAAACCCGCCACCCGACCCCCGAACACCCCGAGACTATGACCCCAAACTCACCAACCGACACCCCCGACCCCCGAGACTATGTCCCCAAACCCGCCACCCGACCTCCGACCCCCCTGACTCCCCTGAGACTATGTCCCCAAACCCGCCACCCGCCCCACGACCCCCCCCGATCACCCCGAAACTATGTATGTCCCCAAACCCGACATCCGACAACCGACCCCACCGGACCCCCCGAGACTATGTCCCCAAACCGGCCACCCGACCCCCAACCGCCCCGACCCCCCCGAGACTATATCCCCAAACCCGCCACTAGATCACCGACCCCCCCGAAACCCCGCGAGACAATGTCCCCAAACCTGCCACCCAACTCCGACCCCCGCACGACTATGTCCCCAAACCCGCCACCCGACACTCCCGAGACTATGTCCCCAAACTCACCACCCGACCCCCCCGAGACTATGTCCCCAAACCTGCCACCCGACCCCCGACCCCCCCCGAGACTATATTCCCAAACCCGCCACCCGTCCACCGACCCATGCCGAGACTATGTCCCCAAACCTGCCACCCGACCACCGACCCCCCCTAGAATATGTCGCCAAATCCGACCCCCGACCCCCCCGAACCCCCCTGAGACGATGTCCCCAAACCCGCCACCCGACCCTCCCGACCCCTCCCGAGACTATGTCCCCAAACCCGCCATTCGATCCCCGAGCCCCCTGATCCCCCCGAGACTATGTCCCCAAACACGACACCTGACCCCCCCGACCCCCCCCGAGACTATGTCTCCAAACCCGCCACCCGACCCCAGATCCTCCCGACCACCCCGAGACTATGTCCCCAAACCCGCCACCCGACCTGCGACCCCCCCCCGAGTCTATGTCCCCAAACCCGCCACTAGATTCCCGACCCCCCCGACTCCCCCCGAGACTATGTCATCAAACCTGCCACCCGACCCCTGACCCACCCCGAGACTATGTCCCCAAACCCACCACCCGACCCCCGACACCCCCAAGACTATGTCCCCAAACAGGCCACCTGACCCCCCCGACCACCCAGAGACTATGTCCCTAAACCCGCCACCTGACCACCGACCCCCCGACGCCCCAAGAGACTATGTCCCCAAACCCGCCACCCGACCCCCGACCCCCCCCCGGACTAGGTCCCCAAACACGCCACCCGACCCCCCCGAGACTATGTCCCCAAACCCGCCAACCGACCCCCCTGACCCCCCCGAGACTATGTCCCCAAACCCGCCACCCGACCTCCGACCCCCCCGAGACTATGTCCCCAAACCCGCCACCTGACCACCGACCCCCCCGAGACTATGTCCCCAAACCCGCTACCCGACCCCCCCGACCCTCCCAACCATCCCGAGACTATCTCCCCAAAACCGACACCCGACCCCCGACCCCACTGCCCCCCGAAAGTATGTCCCCAAACCCGCCCCCCGACCCACGACCCCCTGACCCCCCCGAGACTTTGTTCCCAACCCGCCACCCGACCCCCAACCACCCCGACCCCCCCGAGACTATATCCCCAAACCCGCTACCTGTCCCCCCCGAGACTATGTCCCCAAACCCGCCAACCTCCACCCGACCCCCCAGACCCCCCCGAGACTATGTCCCCAAACCCGCCACCCGACCCCCCAGACCCCCCCGTGACTATGTCCCCAAACCCGCCACCCGACCCCCGACACCCCCAGAGACTATGTTCCCAAACCCACCACCCGAACCCCGACACACCCCGAGACTATGTCCCCAAACCCGACCCCCCCGTGACTATGTCCCCAAACCCGCCACTCGACCCCCGACCCCCCGACCCCCCCGAGACTATGTCCCCAAACCCGCCACCCGACCCCACTGAGAATATGTCCCCAAACCCGCCACCTGACCCCCAAGCCCTCTGACCACCCCGAGACTTTGTCCCCAAACCCGCCACCTGACCCCTGACCCCCCTGAACCCCCTGAGACTATGTACCCAAACCCGCCACCCGACCTCCGACCCCCCCCGACTCCCCCTGAGTCTATGTCCACAAACCCACACCGACCCCCGAAATACCCCGAGACTATGTCCCCAAACCCACCACCCGACCCCCGACACCCCCGACACCCCGAAGACTATGCCCCCAAACACGCACCCCGACCCCCGAACCCCCCGACCCCCCCGAAACTATGTACCTAAACCCGCCACCCGACCAGCGACCCCCAGACCCCCCAAGAGACTATGTCCTCAAACCCGCCACCCGACCACCAAACCCCCCGACCCCCCCCGGGACTATGTCCCCAAACCCGCCACCCGACCCACGACCCCCCCGAGACTATGACCCCAAACTCGCCAACCGACCCCCCCGACCCCAGAGACTATGTCCCCAAACCCGCCACCCCGACCTCCGACCCCCCTGACCCCCTTCGAGACCATGTCCCCAAACCCGTCACCCGCCCCACGACACCCCCGACCCCCTTTGAGACTATGTCTCCAAAACCGCCACCCGACAACCGACTCCACCGAACCCCCCGAGACTATGTCCCCAAACCCGCCACCCAACCCCCCTGAGAATATGTCCCCAAACCCGCCACCTGACCCCCAAGCCCTCTGACCACCCCGAGACTTTGTCCCCAAACCCGCCACCTGACCCCTGACCCCCCTGAACCCCCCGAGACTATATACCCAAACCCGCCACCCGACCTCCGACCCCCCCGACTCCCCTGAGTCTATGTCCACAAACCCGCCCCGACCCCCGAAATACCCCGAGACTATGTCCCCAAACCCACCACCCGACCCCCGACACCCCGAAGACTATGCCCCCAAACACGCAACCCGACCCCCGAACCCCCCGACCCCCCCGAGACTATGTACCTAAACCCGCCACCCCGACCAGCGACACCCAGACCGCCCAAGAGACTATGTCTTCAAACCCGCCACCCGACCACCAAACCCCCCGACACCCCCGGGACAATGTCCCCAAACCCGCCACCCGACTCCCGACACCCCCAAGACTATGTCCCCCAAACCCGCCACACAACCCCCGACCCCCCAGAGACTATGTCCCTAAACCTGCCACCCGACAACCGAACCCCCCGACCCCCCCGACCCCCAAAGAGACTATGTCCCCAAACCCGCCACCCGACCCCCGACCCCCCCCGACCCCCCCGGACTAGGTCCCCAAACCGCCAACTGACCACCCCGAGACTATGTCCCCAAACCTGCCACCCGACTCCGACACCCCCACGACTATGTCCCCAAACCCGCCACCCGACCCTCCCGGGACTATGTCCCCAAACCCACCACCCGACCCCCCCGAGACTATGTCCCCAAACCTGCCACCCGACCCCCGACCCCCCCCAAGACTATATTCCCAAACCCGCCACCCGTCCACCGACACATCCCGAGACTATGTCCCCAAACCTGCCACCCGACCACCGACCCCCCCCTAGAATATGTCCCCAAACCCGACCCCCGACCCCCCCGAACCCCCCTGAGACTATGTCCCCAAACCCGCCACCCGACCCTCCCGACCCCTCCCGAGACTATGTTCCCAAACCCGCCGCTCGACCCCCCGAGCCCCCTGATCCCCCCGAGACTATGTCCCCAAACCGCCAGCTGACCCCCCCCGACCCCGCCTGAGACTATGTCTCCAAACCCGCCATCCGACACCCGACCCCCCCGACTCCCCCCGAGACTATGTCATCAAACCCGCCACCCGACCCCTGACCCACCCCGAGACTATGTCCCCAAACCCACCACCCTACCCCCGACACCCCCAAGACTATGTCCCCCAAACCCGCCACACAACCCCCGACCCCCCGACCCCCCAGAGACTATGTCCCTAAACCTGCCACCCGACCACCGAACCCCCCGACCCCCCCGACCCCCAAAGAGACTATGTCCCCAAACCCGCCACCCGACCCCCGACCCCCCCCGACCCCCCCGGACTAGGTCCCCAAACCGCCAACTGACCCCCCCGAGACTATGTCCCCAAACCTGCCACCCGACCCTCGACCCCCCCGAGACTATGTCCCCAAACCGCCAACCGACCCCCCCCCGAGACTATATCCCCAAACCCGCCACCCGACCTCCGACCCACCCGAGACTATGTCCCCAAATCCGCCTCCGACCGCCGCCCCCCCTGACCCCCCCCCCCGAGAATATGTCCCCAAACCCGCCACCCGCCACACGACCCCCCCGGCCCCCCCCCGAGACTATGTCCCCATACCCGCCACCTGACAACCGACCCCACCGAGACTATGTCCCCAAACCCGCCACCCGACCCCCCAGACCCCCCCGAGACTTTGTTCCCAAACCCGCCACCCGACCCCCAACCACCCCGACCCCCCCGAGACTATATCCCCAAACCCGCCACCTTTCCCCCCCGAGACTATGTCCCCAAACCCGCCACCCGCCACCCGACCCCCCAGACCCCCCCGAGACTATGTCCCCAAACCCGCCACCCGACCCCCCAGACCCCCCCGTGACTATGTCCCCAAACCCGCCACCCGACCCCCGACACCCCCAGAGACTATGTTCCCAAACCCACCACCCGAACCCCGACACACCCCGAGACTATGTCCCCAAACCCGACCCCCCCGAGACTATGTCCCCAAACCCGTCACTCGACCCCCGACCCCCCGACCCCCCCGAGACTATGTCCCCAAACCCGCCACCCGACCCCCAAGCCCTCTGACCACCCCGAGACTTTGTCCCCAAACCCGCCACCTGACCCCTGACCCCCCTGAACCCCCCGAGACTATGTACCCAAACCCGCCACCCGACCTCCGACCCCCCCCGACTCCCCCTGAGTCTATGTCCACAAACCCACCCCGACCCCCGAAATACCCCGAGACTATGTCCCCAAACCCACCACCCGACCCCCGACACCCCCCGACACCCCGAAGACTATGCCCCCAAACACGCAACCCGACCCCCAACAACCCCGACCCCCCCGAGACTATGTCCCCAAACCCGCCACCCGACCCCCCTGAGAATATGTCCCCAAACCCGCCACCGGACCCCCAAGCCCTCTGACCACCCCGAGACTTTGTCCCCAAACCCGCCACCTGACTCCTGACCCCCCTGAACCCCCCGAGACTATATACCCAAACCCGCCACCCGACCTCCGACCCCCCCGACTCCCCTGAGTCTATGTCCACAAACCCGCCCCGACCCCCGAAATACCCCGAGACTATGTCCCCAAACCCACCACCCGACCCCCGACACCCCCGACACCCCGAAGACTATGCCCCCAAACACGCAACCCGACCCCCGAACCCCCCGACCCCCCCGAGACTATGTACCTAAACCCGCCACCCGACCAGCGACCCCCAGACCCCCCAAGAGACTATGTCTTCAAACCCGCCACCCGACCACCAAACCCCCCGACCCCCCCCGGGACTATGTCCCCAAACCCGCCACCCGACCCACGACCCCCCCGAGACTATGACCCCAAACTCACCAACCGACCCCCCCGACCCCAGAGACTGTGTCCGCAAACCCGCCACCCGACCTCCGACCCCCCTGACCCCCTCCGAGACTATGTCCCCAAACCCGTCACCAGCCCCACGACACCCCCGACCCCCTTCGAGACTATGTCTCCAAAACCGCCACCTGACAACCGACCCCACCGAACCCCCCCGTGACTATGTCCCCAAACCCGCCACTAGATCCCTGACCACCCCGAAACCCCACGAGACTATGTCCCCAAACCTGCCACCCGACTCCGACCCCCCCAAGACTATGTCCCCAAACCCGCCACCCGACCCCCGACCCCCCGAGACTCTTTCCCCAAACCCGCCAACCGACCACGACCACCCCGGCCCCCCCGAGACTCTGTTCCTAAACCTGCCACCCGACCACCGACCCCTCCGACTCCCCACAAGACTATGTCCCCAAACCCTCTACCCGACCCCTCCGACCCCCCCGAGACTATGTCCCTGAACCCGCCACCCGACCACCGACCCCCCCCCGAGACTATGTCCCCAAACCCGCCACCCGACCCCCGACCCCCCTGACTCCCCCCTAGACTATGTCCTCAAACCCACCACCCGAACCCCGACCCACCCCGAGACTCTGTCCCCAAACCCGACCCCCCCGAGACTACGTCCCCAAACTCGCCACTGGACCCCCGACCCCCCCCGAGACTAGGTCCCCAAACCCGCCACCCGACACCCGACCCCCCCGTGAATATGTCCCCAAACCCGCCACCCGACCTCCAAGCCCTCCGACCCCCCCGAGACTATGTACCCAAACCCGCCACCCGACCTCCGACCCCCCCGACTCCCCCCGAGTCTATGTCCACAAACCCGCCACCTGACCCCCGAACCACCCCTAGACTATGTCCCCAAACCCACCACCCAACCCCCGACACCCCCGACACCCCCAAGACTATGCCCCCAAACCCGCCACCCGACCTCCGAACCCCCGACCCCCCTGAGACTATGTAGCTAAACCCGCCACCCGACCAGCGACCCACCCGACCCCCCAAGAGACTATGTCCCAAACCCGCCACCCGACCCCCGAACACCCCGAGACTATGACCCCAAACTCACCAACCGACACCCCCGACCCCCGAGACTATGTCCCCAAACCCGCCACCCGACCTCCGACCCCCCTGACTCCCCTGAGACTATGTCCCCAAACCCGCCACCCGCCCCACGACCCCCCCGATCACCCCGAAACTATGTATGTCCCCAAACCCGACATCCGACAACCGACCCCACCGGACCCCCCGAGACTATGTCCCCAAACCGGCCACCCGACCCCCAACCGCCCCGACCCCCCCGAGACTATATCCCCAAACCCGCCACTAGATCACCGACCCCCCCGAAACCCCGCGAGACAATGTCCCCAAACCTGCCACCCAACTCCGACCCCCGCACGACTATGTCCCCAAACCCGCCACCCGACACTCCCGAGACTATGTCCCCAAACTCACCACCCGACCCCCCCGAGACTATGTCCCCAAACCTGCCACCCGACCCCCGACCCCCCCCGAGACTATATTCCCAAACCCGCCACCCGTCCACCGACCCATGCCGAGACTATGTCCCCAAACCTGCCACCCGACCACCGACCCCCCCTAGAATATGTCGCCAAATCCGACCCCCGACCCCCCCGAACCCCCCTGAGACGATGTCCCCAAACCCGCCACCCGACCCTCCCGACCCCTCCCGAGACTATGTCCCCAAACCCGCCATTCGATCCCCGAGCCCCCTGATCCCCCCGAGACTATGTCCCCAAACACGACACCTGACCCCCCCGACCCCCCCCGAGACTATGTCTCCAAACCCGCCACCCGACCCCAGATCCTCCCGACCACCCCGAGACTATGTCCCCAAACCCGCCACCCGACCTGCGACCCCCCCCGAGTCTATGTCCCCAAACCCGCCACTAGATTCCCGACCCCCCCGACTCCCCCCGAGACTATGTCATCAAACCTGCCACCCGACCCCTGACCCACCCCGAGACTATGTCCCCAAACCCACCACCCGACCCCCGACACCCCCAAGACTATGTCCCCAAACAGGCCACCTGACCCCCCCGACCACCCAGAGACTATGTCCCTAAACCCGCCACCTGACCACCGACCCCCCGACGCCCCAAGAGACTATGTCCCCAAACCCGCCACCCGACCCCCGACCCCCCCCCGGACTAGGTCCCCAAACACGCCACCCGACCCCCCCGAGACTATGTCCCCAAACCCGCCAACCGACCCCCCTGACCCCCCCGAGACTATGTCCCCAAACCCGCCACCCGACCTCCGACCCCCCCGAGACTATGTCCCCAAACCCGCCACCTGACCACCGACCCCCCCGAGACTATGTCCCCAAACCCGCTACCCCGACCCCCCCGACCCTCCCAACCATCCCGAGACTATCTCCCCAAAACCGACACCCGACCCCCGACCCCACTGCCCCCCGAAAGTATGTCCCCAAACCCGCCCCCCGACCCACGACCCCCTGACCCCCCCGAGACTTTGTTCCCAACCCGCCACCCGACCCCCAACCACCCCGACCCCCCCGAGACTATATCCCCAAACCCGCTACCTGTCCCCCCCGAGACTATGTCCCCAAACCCGCCAACCTCCACCCGACCCCCCAGACCCCCCCGAGACTATGTCCCCAAACCCGCCACCCGACCCCCCAGACCCCCCCGTGACTATGTCCCCAAACCCGCCACCCGACCCCCGACACCCCCAGAGACTATGTTCCCAAACCCACCACCCGAACCCCGACACACCCCGAGACTATGTCCCCAAACCCGACCCCCCCGTGACTATGTCCCCAAACCCGCCACTCGACCCCCGACCCCCCGACCCCCCCGAGACTATGTCCCCAAACCCGCCACCCGACCCCACTGAGAATATGTCCCCAAACCCGCCACCTGACCCCCAAGCCCTCTGACCACCCCGAGACTTTGTCCCCAAACCCGCCACCTGACCCCTGACCCCCCTGAACCCCCTGAGACTATGTACCCAAACCCGCCACCCGACCTCCGACCCCCCCCGACTCCCCCTGAGTCTATGTCCACAAACCCACACCGACCCCCGAAATACCCCGAGACTATGTCCCCAAACCCACCACCCGACCCCCGACACCCCCGACACCCCGAAGACTATGCCCCCAAACACGCACCCCGACCCCCGAACCCCCCGACCCCCCCGAAACTATGTACCTAAACCCGCCACCCGACCAGCGACCCCCAGACCCCCCAAGAGACTATGTCCTCAAACCCGCCACCCGACCACCAAACCCCCCGACCCCCCCGGGACTATGTCCCCAAACCCGCCACCCGACCCACGACCCCCCCGAGACTATGACCCCAAACTCGCCAACCGACCCCCCCGACCCCAGAGACTATGTCCCCAAACCCGCCACCCGACCTCCGACCCCCCTGACCCCCTTCGAGACCATGTCCCCAAACCCGTCACCCGCCCCACGACACCCCCGACCCCCTTTGAGACTATGTCTCCAAAACCGCCACCCGACAACCGACTCCACCGAACCCCCCGAGACTATGTCCCCAAACCCGCCACCCAACCCCCCTGAGAATATGTCCCCAAACCCGCCACCTGACCCCCAAGCCCTCTGACCACCCCGAGACTTTGTCCCCAAACCCGCCACCTGACCCCTGACCCCCCTGAACCCCCCGAGACTATATACCCAAACCCGCCACCCGACCTCCGACCCCCCCGACTCCCCTGAGTCTATGTCCACAAACCCGCCCCGACCCCCGAAATACCCCGAGACTATGTCCCCAAACCCACCACCCGACCCCCGACACCCCGAAGACTATGCCCCCAAACACGCAACCCGACCCCCGAACCCCCCGACCCCCCCGAGACTATGTACCTAAACCCGCCACCCGACCAGCGACACCCAGACCGCCCAAGAGACTATGTCTTCAAACCCGCCACCCGACCACCAAACCCCCCGACACCCCCGGGACAATGTCCCCAAACCCGCCACCCGACTCCCGACACCCCCAAGACTATGTCCCCCAAACCCGCCACACAACCCCCGACCCCCCAGAGACTATGTCCCTAAACCTGCCACCCGACAACCGAACCCCCCGACCCCCCCGACCCCCAAAGAGACTATGTCCCCAAACCCGCCACCCCGACCCCCGACCCCCCCGGACTAGGTCCCCAAACCGCCAACTGACCACCCCGAGACTATGTCCCCAAACCTGCGACCCGACCCTCGACCCCCCCGAGACTATGTCCCCAAACCGCCAACCGACCCCCCCGAGACTATGTCCCCAAACCCGCCACCCGACCTCCGACCCCCCGACCCCCCAGAGACTATGTCCCTAAACCTGCCACCCGACCACCGAACCCCCCGACCCCCCCGACCCCCAAAGAGACTATGTCCCCAAACCCGCCACCCGACCCCCGACCCCCCCCGACCCCCCCGGACTAGGTCCCCAAACCGCCAACTGACCCCCCCGAGACTATGTCCCCAAACCTGCCACCCGACCCTCGACCCCCCCGAGACTATGTCCCCAAACCGCCAACCGACCCCCCCGAGACTATATCCCCAAACCCGCCACCCGACCTCCGACCCACCCGAGACTATGTCCCCAAATCCGCCTCCGACCGCCGCCCCCCCTGACCCCCCCCCCCGAGAATATGTCCCCAAACCCGCCACCCCGCCACACGACCCCCCCGGCCCCCCCCCGAGACTATGTCCCCAAACCCGCCACCTGACAACCGACCCCACCGAGACTATGTCCCCAAACCCGCCACCCGTCCCCGACCCATCTGACCCCTCCGAGACTATGTCCCCAAACCTGCCACCCGACCCATGACCCCCCCGACCCCCCAAGACTATGTCCCAAAATAGGCCACCCGCCCCCCCGGGATTATGCCCCCAAACCCCCCAACCGACCCCCGACCCTCCCGTCCACTCCGAGACTATGTCCCCAAACCCGCCACCCGACCTGCGACCCCCCCGAGACTATGTCCCCAAACCCGCCACTAGATTCCCGACCCCCCCGAAACCCCGTGAGACTATGTCCCCAAACCCGCCACCTGACTCCGACCCCCCCAAGACTATGTCCCCAAACCCGCCACCCGACCCTCCCGAGACAATGTCCCCAAACCTGCCACCCGACCCCCGACCCCCCCGAACCACTCTGAGACTATGTCCCCAAACCCGCCACCCGACCCCCGACCCCCCCGAACCACTGTGACACTATGTCCCCAAACCCGCCACCCGAAACCGCTGAGAATACGTCCACAAACCCGCCACCCGACCCCCCCGACCCCCCCCCAAAGACTTTTTCCCCAAACCCGCCACCCGACCCCAACCCCCCCGAAACCCGCCGAGACTCTGTCCACAAACCCGCCACCTGACCACCGACTCCCTCGACCCCCCCCGAGACTATGTCCCCAAACACACCACCCGAACACCGACCCACCCCGAGACTGTCCCCAAACCCGACACCCGACCCCCGACCCTCCCGACCACCCCAAGACTATGGCCCCAAACCCGCCACCCGACCCCCGTCTCCCCCGACCCCCCTGAGACTATTTCCCATACCCGCCAACCGACCCACCACCCCCCTGACCCCCCCCCGAGACTATGTCCCCAAACCCGCCAACTGACCCCCCCGACCCTCCCGGGACTATATCCCCAAACGCGCCACCCGACCACCGACACCCCCGAGACTATGTCCCCAAACCCGCCACCTGACCCCCGACCCCCCCGAGACTATGTCCCCAAACCCGCTACCCGACCCCCGACCCCCCCAACCATCCCGAGACTATCTCCCCAAAACCGACACCCGACCCCCGACCCCACTGCCCCCCCGAAAGTATGTCCCCAAACCCGCCCCCCGACCCACGACCCCCTGACCCCCCCGAGACTTTGTTCCCAAACCCGCCACCCGACCCCCAACCACCCCGACCCCCCCGAGACTATATCCCCAAACCCGCCACCTGACCCCTGACACCCACGAGACTATGTCCCCAAACCCGCTACCCGACCCCCGACCCCCCCAACCATCCCGAGACTATCTCCCCAAAACCGACACCAGACCCCCGACCCCCACTGCCCCCCCCGAAAGTATGTCCCCAAACCCGCCCCCCGACCCACGACCCCCTGACCCCCCCGAGACTTTGTTCCCAAACCCGCCACCCGACCCCCAACCACCCCGACCCCCCCGAGACTATATCCCCAAACCCGCCACCTGTCCCCCCCGAGACTATGTCCCCAAACCCGCCACCCGCCACCCGACCCCCCAGACCCCCCCGAGACTATGTCCCCAAACCCGCCACCCGACCCCCCAGACCCCCCCGTGACTATGTCCCCAAACCCGCCACCCGACCCCCGACACCCCCAGAGACTATGTTCCCAAACCCACCACCCGAACCCCGACACACCCCGAGACTATGTCCCCAAACCCGACCCCCCCGAGACTATGTCCCCAAACCCGCCACTCGACCCCCGACCCCCCGACCCCCCCGAGACTATGTCCCCAAACCCGCCACCCGACCCCACTGAGAATATGTCCCCAAACCCGCCACCCCGACCCCCAAGCCCTCTGACCACCCCGAGACTTTGTCCCCAAACCCGCCACCTGACTCCTGACCCCCCTGAACCCCCCGAGACTATGTACCCAAACCCGCCACCCGACCTCCGACCCTCCCCGACTCCCCCTGAGTCTATGTCCACAAACCCACCACGACCCCCGAAATACCCCGAGACTATGTCCCCAAACCCACCACCCCGACCCCCCGACACCCCCGACACCCCGAAGACTATGCCCCCAAACACGCAACCCGACCCCCGAACCCCCCCGACCCCCCCGAGACTATGTACCTAAACCCGCCACCCGACCACCAAACCCCCCGACCCCCCCGGGACTATGTCCCCAAACCCGCCACCCCGACCCACGACCCCCCTGAGACTATGACCCCAAACTCGCCAACCGACCCCCCCCGACCCCAGAGACTATGTCCCCAAACCCGCCACCCGACCTCCGACCCCCCTGACCCCCTCCGAGACTATGTCCCCTAACCCGTCACCCGCCCCACGACACCCCCGACCCCCTTCGAGACTATGTCTCCAAAACCGCCACCCGACAACCGACTCCACCGAACCCCCCAAGACTATGTACCCAAACCCGCCACCCCGACCTCCGACCCCCCCGACTCCCCTGAGTCTATGTCCACAAACCCGCCCCGACCCCCGAAATACCCCGAGACTATGTCCCCAAACCCACCACCCGACCCCGACACCCCCGACACCCCGAAGACTATGCCCCCAAACACGCAACCCGACGCCCGAACCCTCCGACCACCCCGAGACTATGTACCTAAACCCGCCACCCCGACCAGCGACCCCCAGACCCCCCAAGAGACTATGTCTTCAAACCCGCCACCCCGACCACCAAACCCCCCGAGACTATGACCCCAAACTCGCCAACCGACCCCCCCGGCCCCAGAGACTGTGTCCGCAAACCCGCCCCACCCGATCTCCGACCCCCCTGACCCCCTCCGAGACTATGTCCCCAAACCCGTCACCAGCCCCACGACACCCCCGACCCCCTTCGAGACTATGTCTCCAAAACCGCCACCTGACAACCGACCCCACCGAACCCCCCGTGACTATGTCCCCAAACCCGCCACTAGATCCCTGACCACCCGAAACCCCACGAGACTATGTCCCCAAACCTGCCACCCGACTCCGACCCCCCCAAGACTATGTCCCCAAACCCGCCACCCAACCCCCCTGAGAATATGTCCCCAAACCCGCCACCTGACCCCCAAGCCCTCTGACCACCCCGAGACTTTGTCCCCAAACCCGCCACCTGACCCCTGACCCCCCTGAACCCCCCGAGACTATATACCCAAACCCGCCACCCGACCTCCGACCCCCCCGACTCCCCTGAGTCTATGTCCACAAACCCGCCCCGACCCCCGAAATACCCCGAGACTATGTCCCCAAACCCACCACCCGACACCCGACACCCCGAAGACTATGCCCCCAAACACGCAACCCGACCCCCGAACACCCCGACCCCCCCGAGACTATGTACCTAAACCCGCCACCCGACCAGCGACACCCAGACCCCCCAAGAGACTATGTCTTCAAACCCGCCACCCGACCACCAAACCCCCCGACACCCCCGGGACAATGTCCCCAAACCCGCCACCCGACTCCCGACACCCCCAAGACTATGTCCCCCAAACCCGCCACACAACCCCCGACCCCCCAGAGACTATGTCCCTAAACCTGCCACCCGACAACCGAACCCCCCGACCCCCCCGACCCCCAAAGAGACTATGTCCCCAAACCCGCCACCCGACCCCCGACCCCCCCCGACCCCCCCGGACTAGGTCCCCAAACCGCCAACTGACCACCCCGAGACTATGTCCCCAAACCTGCGACCCGACCCTCGACCCCCCGAGACTATGTCCCCAAACCGCCAACCGACCCCCCCCGAGACTATGTCCCCAACCCGCCACCCCGACCTCCGACCCCCCGACCCCCCAGAGACTATGTCCCTAAACCTGCCACCCGACCACCGAACCCCCCGACCCCCCGACCCCCAAAGAGACTATGTCCCCAAACCCCGCCACCCGACCCCCGACCCCCCCCGACCCCCCCGGACTAGGTCCCCAAACCGCCAACTGACCCCCCCGAGACTATGTCCCCAAACCTGCCACCCGACCCTCGACCCCCCCGAGACTATGTCCCCAAACCGCCAACCGACCCTCCCGAGACTATATCCCCAAACCCGCCACCCGACCTCCGACCCACCCGAGACTATGTCCCCAATCCGCCTCCGACCGCCGCCCCCCCCTGACCCCCCCCCCCCGAGAATATGTCCCCAAACCCGCCACCCGCCACACGACCCCCCCGGCCCCCCCCCGAGACTATGTCCCCAAACCCGCCACCTGACAACCGACCCCACCGAGACTATGTCCCCAAACCCGCCACCCGTCCCCGACCCATCTGACCCCTCCGAGACTATGTCCCCAAACCTGCCACCCGACCCATGACCCCCCCGACCCCCCAAGACTATGTCCCAAAATAGGCCACCCGCCCCCCCGGGATTATGCCCCCAAACCCGCCAACCGACCCCCGACCCTCCCGTCCACTCCGAGACTATGTCCCCAAACCCGCCACCCGACCTGCGACCCCCCCGAGACTATGTCCCCAAACCCGCCACTAGATTCCCGACCCCCCCGAAACCCCGTGAGACTATGTCCCCAAACCCGCCACCTGACTCCGACCCCCCCAAGACTATGTCCCCAAACCCGCCACCCGACCCTCCCGAGACAATGTCCCCAAACCTGCCACCCGACCCCCGACCCCCCCGAACCACTCTGAGACTATGTCCCCAAACCCGCCACCCCCGACCCCCGACCCCCCCCGAACCACTGTGACACTATGTCCCCAAACCCGCCACCCGAAACCGCTGAGAATACGTCCACAAACCCGCCACCCCGACCCCCCCGACCCCCCCCCAAAGACTTTTTCCCCAAACCCGCCACCCCGACCCCAACCCCCCCGAAACCCCGCCGAGACTCTGTCCACAAACCCGCCACCTGACCACCGACTCCCTCGACCCCCCCCGAGACTATGTCCCCAAACACACCACCCGAACACCGACCCACCCGAGACTGTCCCCAAACCCGACACCCGACCCCCGACCCTCCCCGACCACCCCAAGACTATGGCCCCAAACCCGCCACCCCGACCCCCGTCCTCCCCCGACCCCCCTGAGACTATTTCCCATACCCGCCAACCGACCCCACCACCCCCCTGACCCCCCCCCGAGACTATGTCCCCAAACCCGCCAACTGACCCCCCCGACCCTCCCGGGACTATATCCCCAAACGCGCCACCCGACCACCGACACCCCCGAGACTATGTCCCCAAACCCGCCACCTGACCCCCGACCCCCCCGAGACTATGTCCCCAAACCCGCTACCCGACCCCCGACCCCCCCAACCATCCCGAGACTATCTCCCCAAAACCGACACCCCGACCCCCGACCCCACTGCCCCCCCCGAAAGTATGTCCCCAAACCCGCCCCCCGACCCACGACCCCCTGACCCCCCCGAGACTTTGTTCCCAAACCCGCCACCCCGACCCCCAACCACCCCGACCCCCCCGAGACTATATCCCCAAACCCGCCACCTGACCCCTGACACCCACGAGACTATGTCCCCAAACCCGCTACCCGACCCCCCGACCCCCCCAACCATCCCGAGACTATCTCCCCAAAACCGACACCAGACCCCCGACCCCCACTGCCCCCCCCGAAAGTATGTCCCCAAACCCGCCCCCCGACCCACGACCCCCTGACCCCCCCCGAGACTTTGTTCCCAAACCCGCCACCCGACCCCCAACCACCCCGACCCCCCCGAGACTATATCCCCAAACCCGCCACCTGTCCCCCCCGAGACTATGTCCCCAAACCCGCCACCCGCCACCCGACCCCCCAGACCCCCCCGAGACTATGTCCCCAAACCCGCCACCCGACCCCCCAGACCCCCCCCGTGACTATGTCCCCAAACCCGCCACCCGACCCCCGACACCCCCAGAGACTATGTTCCCAAACCCACCACCCGAACCCCGACACACCCCCGAGACTATGTCCCCAAACCCGACCCCCCCGAGACTATGTCCCCAAACCCGCCACTCGACCCCCGACCCCCCCGACCCCCCCGAGACTATGTCCCCAAACCCGCCACCCGACCCCACTGAAAATATGTCCCCAAACCCGCCACCCCGACCCCCAAGCCCTCTGACCACCCCGAGACTTTGTCCCCAAACCCGCCACCTGACCCCTGACCCCCCTGAACCCCCCGAGACTATGTACCCAAACCCGCCACCCGACCTCCGACCCTCCCCGACTCCCCCTGAGTCTATGTCCACAAACCCACCACGACCCCCGAAATACCCCGAGACTATGTCCCCAAACCCACCACCCGACCCCCGACACCCCCGACACCCCGAAGACTATGCCCCCAAACACGCAACCCGACCCCCGAACCCCCCCGACCCCCCCGAGACTATGTACCTAAACCCGCCACCCCCGACCACCAAACCCCCCGACCCCCCCGGGGACTATGTCCCCAAACCCGCCACCCGACCCACGACCCCCCTGAGACTATGACCCCAAACTCGCCAACCGACCCCCCCGACCCCAGAGACTATGTCCCCAAACCCGCCACCCCCGACCTCCGACCCCCCTGACCCCCTCCGAGACTATGTCCCCTAACCCGTCACCCGCCCCACGACACCCCCGACCCCCTTCGAGACTATGTCTCCAAAACCGCCACCCGACAACCGACTCCACCGAACCCCCCAAGACTATGTACCCAAACCCGCCACCCGACCTCCGACCCCCCCGACTCCCCTGAGTCTATGTCCACAAACCCGCCCCGACCCCCGAAATACCCCGAGACTATGTCCCCAAACCCACCACCCGACCCCCGACACCCCCGACACCCCGAAGACTATGCCCCCAAACACGCAACCCGACGCCCGAACCCCTCCGACCACCCCGAGACTATGTACCTAAACCCGCCACCCGACCAGCGACCCCCAGACCCCCCAAGAGACTATGTCTTCAAACCCGCCACCCGACCACCAAACCCCCCCGAGACTATGACCCCAAACTCGCCAACCGACCCCCCCGGCCCCAGAGACTGTGTCCGCAAACCCGCCACCCCGATCTCCGACCCCCCTGACCCCCTCCGAGACTATGTCCCCAAACCCGTCACCAGCCCCACGACACCCCCGACCCCCTTCGAGACTATGTCTCCAAAACCGCCACCTGACAACCGACCCCACCGAACCCCCCGTGACTATGTCCCCAAACCCGCCACTAGATCCCTGACCACCCCCGAAACCCCACGAGACTATGTCCCCAAACCTGCCACCCGACTCCGACCCCCCCAAGACTATGTCCCCAAACCCGCCACCCGACCCCCGACCCCCCGAGACTCTTTCCCCAAACCCGCCATCCGACCCCGACCACCCCGGCCCCCCCGAGACTCTGTTCCTAAACCTGCCACCCGACCACCGACCCCTCCGACTCCCCCCAAGACTATGTCCCCAAACCCTCCACCCGACCCCCTCCGACCCCCCGAGACTATGTCCCTGAACCCGCCACCCGACCACCGACCCCACCGACCCCCCCCCGAGACTATGTCCCCAAACCCGCCACCCGACCCCCGACCCCCCTGACTCCCCCCTAGACTATGTCTTCAAACCCACCACCCGAACCCCGACCCACCCCGAGACTCTGTCCCCAAATCCGACCCCTCCGAGACTACGTCCCCAAACCGCCCACCCGAACAACCCGACCCCCCCTGTGAATATGTCCCCAAACCCGCCACCCCGACCTCCAAGCCCTCCGACCCCCCAGAGACTATGTACCCAAACCCGCCACCCGACCTCCGACCCCCCCGACTCCCCCCGAGTCTATGTCCACAAACCCGCCACCTGACCCCCGAACCACCCCGAGACTATGTCCCCCAAACCCACCACCCAACCCCCGACACCCCCGACACCCCCAAGACTATGCCCCCAAACCCGCCACCCCGACCTCCGAACCCCCGACCCCCCTGAGACTATGTAGCTAAACCCGCCACCCGACCAGCGACCCACCCGACCCCCCAAGAGACTATGTCCCAAACCCGCCACCCGACCCCCGACCACTCCGAGACTATGACCCCAAACTCACCAACCGACACCCCCGACCCCCGAGACTATGTCCCCAAACCCGCCACCCGACCTCCGACCCCCCTGACTCCCCCGAGACTATGTCCCCAAACCCGCCACCCCCGCCCCACGACCCCCCCCGACCACCCGAAACTATGTATGTCCCCAAACCCGCCACCCGACAACCGACCCCACCGAACCCCCCGAGACTATGTCCCCAAACCCGCCACCCGACCCCCAACCGCCCCGACCCCCCCCGAGACTATATCCCCAAACCCGCCACTAGATCACCGACCCCCCCGAAACCCCGCGAGACTATGTCCCCAAACCTGCCACCCAACTCCGACCCCCGCACGACTATGTCCCGAAACCCGCCACCCGACACTCCCG
>JANJGN010002178.1:0-83427 GCA_026770705.1 Isurus oxyrinchus
TACTGAGGGAGCGCCGCACAGTGGGAGGGTCAGTACTAAGGGAGTGCCGCACTGTCGGAGGGTCAGTGCTGAGGGTGTTCCGCTCATTCGGAGGGTCAGTACTGAGGGAGTGCTGCACTGTCAAAGGGTCAGTACTGAGGGATGGCCGCACTGTCGGAGGTTCAGTGCAGAGGGTGTGCGGCACTGTCTGAGGGTCAACACTGTGGGAGTGCTGCATTGTCGGAGGGGGCAGTACTGAGGGAGTGCCGCACTGTCGGAGGGTCAGTGCTGAGGGAGTGCCGCACTGTCGGAGGGTCAGTACTGAGGGAGTGCCAGACTGTCGGAGGGTCAGTACTGAGGGATCGCCGCACTGTCGGAGGGTCAGTACTGAGGGAGTGCCGCACTGTCGGAGGGTCAGTACTGTGGGAGTGCCGCACTGTCAGTGGGTCAGTATTGAGGGTGTGCTGCACTGTCAGAGGTTCAGTACTGAGGAAATGCCGCACTGTCGGAGGTTCAGGACTGAGGGAGTGCCGCACTGTCGGTGGGTGAGTACTGAAGGAACGCTGCACTGTTGGAGGGTCAGTACTGAGGGAGTGCTGCACTGTCAGAGGGTCAGTACTGAGGGAGTGCCGCACCGTCGGAGGGTCAGTACAGATGGAGCGCTGCACTGTCGGAGGGTAAGGGCTGAGGGATTGCCGCACTGTCCGAGTGTCAGTACTGAGGGAGTGCCGCACTGTCGGAGGGTCAGTACTGAGGGAGTGCCGTCCAGTCAGAGGGTCAGTACTGAGGGATTGCCGCACTGTCGGAGGGTCATTACTGAAGGAGTGCTGCACTTTGGGAAGGTCAGTACTGAGGGAGTGCTGCACTGTCGGAGGGTCAGTACTGAGGGAGAGCTGCACTGTCAGAGGGTAAGTACTGAGTGAGTGCCGCACTGTTGGAGGGTCACTGCTGAGGGAGGGCCGCACTGTGAGAGGGTCAGTACTGAGGGAGTGCCGCTCTGTCACAGGGTCAGTACTGAGGGACGGCCGCACTGTCGGAGGTTCAGTGCAGACGGTGTGCGGCACTGTCTGAGGGTCAACAATGTGGGAGTGCTGCATGGTCGGAGGGTCAGTACTGAGGGAGTGCCGCACTGTCGGAGGGTCAGTACTGAGGGAGAGCCGCACTGTCGGAGGGTCAGTACTGAGGGAGTGCTGCACTGTCGGAGGGTCAGTACTGAGGGAGTGCCGCACTGTCGGAGGGTCAGTACTGTGGGAGTGCCGCACTGTCAGAGGGTCAGTACTGAGGGAGTGCCGCACTGTCAGAGGTTCAGAACTGAGGAAATGCCGCACTGTCGGAGGGTCAGTACTGAGGGAGTGCTGAACTGTCGGAGGGTCAGTACTGAGGGAGCGCAGCACAGTGGGAGGGTCAGTACTAAGGGAGTGCCGCACTGTCGGAGGGTCAGTGCTGAGGGTGTTCCGCTCATTCGGAGGGTCAGTACTGAGGGAGTGCTGCACTGTCAAAGGGTCAGTACTGAGGGATGGCCGCACTGTCGGAGGTTCAGTGCAGACGGTGTGCGGCACTGTCTGAGGGTCAACACTGTGGGAGTGCTGCATTGTCGGAGGGGCAGTACTGAGGGAGTGCCGCACTGTCGGAGGGTCAGTGCTGAGGGAGTGCCGCACTGTCGGAGGGTCAGTACTGAGGGAGTGCCAGACTGTCGGGGGGTCAGTACTGAGGGATCGCCGCACTGTCGGAGGGTCAGTACTGAGGGAGTGCCGCACTGTCGGAGGGTAAGTACTGTGGGAGTGCCGCACTGTCAGTGGGTCAGTACTGAGGGTGTGCTGCACTGTCAGAGGTTCAGTACTGAGGAAATGCCGCACTGTCGGAGGGTCAGGACTGAGGGAGTGCCGCACTGTCGGTGGGTCAGTACTGAAGGAACGCTGCACTGTTGGAGGGTCAGTACTGAGGGAGTGCTGCACTGTCGGAGGGTCAGTACTGAGGGAGTGCCGCACTGTCGGAGGGTCAGTACAGATGGAGCGCTGCACTGTCGGAGGGTAAGTGCTGAGGGAGTGCCGCACTGTCCGAGTGTCAGTACTGAGGGAGTGCCGCACTGTCGGAGGGTCAGTACTGAGGGAGTGCCGCACTGTCAGAGGTTCAGTACTGAGGAAATGCCGCACTGTCGGAGGTTCAGTACTGAGGGAGCGCCGCACTGTGGGAGGGTCAGTACTGAGGGAGCGCCGCACTGTCGGAGGTCAGTACTGAGGAAACGCTGCACTGTCGGAGGGTCAGTTCTGATGGAGTGCCGCACTGTCGGAGGTTAAGTACTGAGGGAGTGCTGCACTGTCCGAGCGTCCGTATTAAGGGAGTGCCGCACTGTGGGAGGGTAAGTACTGAGGGAGTGCCGCACTGTCAGAGGTTCAGTACTGAGGAAATGCCGCACTGTCGGAGGTTCAGTACTGAGGGAGCGCCGCACTGTGGGATGGTCAGTGCTGAGGGAGTTCCGCTCATTCGGAGGGTCAGTACTGAGGGAACGCTGCACTGTCGGAGGGTCAGTACTGAGGGAGTGACGCACTGTCCGAGCGTCCGTATTAAGGGAGTGCCGCACTGTTGGAGGGTCACTGCTGAGGGAGTGCCACACTGTCAGAGGGTAAGTACTGAGGGAGTGCCGCACTGTCGGAGGGTCAGTACTGAGGGAGTGCCGCACTGTCGGAGGGTCATTACTGAAGGAGTGCTGCACTTTGGGACGGTCAGTACTGAGGGAGTGCCGCACTGTCGGAGGGTCAGTACTGAGGGAGAACTGCACTGTCAGAGGGTCAGTACTGAGGGAGTGCCGCACTGTCGGAGGGTCAGTGCTGAGGGAGTGCTGCACTGTCGGAGGGTCAGTGCTGAGGGAGCGCAGCAATGTCGGAGGGTCAGTACTGAGGGAGTACTGCACTGTCGGAGGGTCAGTAATGAGGGAGCGCCGCACTGTCAGAGGGTCAGTACTGAGGGAGTGCCGCACTGTCAGAGGGTCAGTACTGAGGGAGCGCCGCACTGTCGAAGGGTCAGTACTGAGGGAGTGCCACACTGTCGGAGGGTCAGTACTGAGCGAGTACCGCACTGTCGGAGGGTCAGTACTGAGGGAGTGCTGCACTGTCGGAGGGTCAGTACTGAGCGAGTGCTGCACTGTCGGAGTGTCAGAATGAGGGAACGCTGCACTGTCGGAGGTTCAGTACTGAGGGAGTGCTGCACTGTTGGAGGGTCAATACTGTGGGAGAACCGCACTGTCGGAGGTTCAGTACTGAGGGAGTGCTGCACTGTCGGAGGGTCAGTAATGAGGGAGTGCCGCACAGTCCGAGTGACAGTACCAAAGGAGTGCCGCACTGTCGGAGGGTCAGTGCTGAGGGAGTGCCGCACTGTCGGAGGGTCAGTACTGAGGGAGTGCCACACAGCCGGTAGGTCAGTACTTAGGGAGCGCCTCACTGTCAGAGGGTCAGTTCTGAGGGAGCGCCGCACTGTGAGAGGGTCTGGACTGAGGGAGTATCGCACAGTCAGAGGGTCAGTACTGAGGGAGTGCCACACTGTCGGAGGGTCAGTACTGAGGGAGAGCTGCACTGTCAGAGGGTAAGTACTGAGGGAGTGCTGCACTGTCTGAGGTTCAGTACTGAGGGAGTGCCGCACTGTCAGAGGGTCAGTACTGAGGGAGCGCCGCACTGTGAGAGGCTCTGTACTGAGGGAGTGCCGCACTGTCGGAGGGTCAGTACTGAGGGAACGCTGCACTGTCGGAGGGTAAGTACTGAGGGAGTGCCGCACTGTCCGAGACTCCGTACTAAGGGGGGTGCCGCACTGTCGGAGGGTCAGTACTGAGGGAGTGCCTCACTGTCGGAGGGTTAGTACTGAGGGAGTGCCACACAGCCGGTGGATCAGTACTGAGGGAGTGCCGCACTGTCAGAGGGTCAGTACTGAGGGAGTGCTGCACTGTCGGAGGGTCAGTACTGAGGGAGTGCCGCACTGTCGGAGCGTCAGTACTGAGGGAGTGCCGCACTGTCGGAGGGTCAGTACTGAGGGAGTGCCGCACTGTCGGAGCGTCAGTACTGAGGGAGTGCCGCACTGTCGGAGCGTCAGTACTGAGGGAGTGCCGCACTGTCGGAGGGTCAGTACTAAGGGAGCGCCGCACTGTCGGAGGGTCAGTTATGAGCAAGTGCCGCACTGTCGGAGGGTCAGTATTGAGGGAATGCTGCACTGTCGGAGGGTCAGTACTGAGGGAGTGACGCACTGTCGGAGGTTCAGAACTGAGGGTGTGCCGCACTGTCGGAGGGTCAGTACTGAGGGAGTGCTGCACTGTCGGAGGGTCAGTTGTGAAGGAGTGCCGCACTGTCAGAGGTTAAGTACTGATGGAGTGCTGCATTCTCAGATGGTCAGTACTGAGGGAGTGCTGCACTGTGAGAGGGTCAGTACTGAGGGAGTGCCACACTGTCGGAGGGTCAAAATGAGGGAGTGCCGCACTGTCGGAGGGTCAGTAATGAGGGAGCGCTGCACTGTCGGAGGGTCAGTAATGAGAGAGTGCCGCACTTTCGGAGGGTCAGTACTGAGGGAGTGCCGCACTGTCGGAGGGTCAGTACTGATGGAGCGCTGCACTGTCGGAGGGTCACTGCTGAGGGAGTGCCACACTGTCAGAGGGTAAGTACTGAGGGAGTGCTGCACTGTCGGAGGGTCATTACTGAAGGAGTGCTGCACTTTGGGACGGTCAGTACTGAGGGAGTGTTGCACTGTCGGAGGTTCAGTTCTGAGGGAGTGCCGCACTGTCGGAGGGTCAATACTGAGGGAGTGCTGCACTGTTGGAGGGTCAATACTGAGGGAGAACCGCACTGTCGGAGGTTCAGTACTGAGGGAGTGCCGCACTGTCGGAGGATCAGTACTGAGGGAGTGCTGCACTGTTGGAGGGTCAATACTGAGGGAGTACCGCACTGTCGGAGGTTCAATGCTGAGGGAGTGCCGCACTGTCCGAGTGACAGTACCAAAGGAGTGCCGCACTGTCGGAGGGTCAGTGCTGAGGGAGTGCCGCACTGTCAGAGGGTCAGTGCTGAGGGAGTGCCGCACTGTCAGAGGGTCAGTGCTGAGGGAGTGCCGCACAGTCGGAGGGTCAGTACTGAGGGAGTGCCATACAGCCGGTAGGTCAGTACTGAGGGAGTGCCTCACTGTCAGAGGGTCAGTTCTGAGGGAGCGTCGCACTGTGAGAGTGTCAGTACTGAGGGAGTGCTGCACTGTGAGAGGGTCAGTACTGAGGGAGTGCCGCACAGTCGGAGGGTCAGTACTGAGGGAGAGCCGCACTGTCGGAGGGTCAGTACTGAGGGAGTGGCGCACTGTCGGAGGGTCAGTACTGAGGGAGTGCTGCACTGTGAGAGGGTCAGTACTGAGGGAGTGCTGCACAGTCGGAGGGTCAGTCCTGATGGAACGCTGCACTGTCGGAGGGTCAGTACTGAGGGAGCACTGCACTGTCAGAGGGTAAGTACTGAGGGAGCGTCGCACTGTCGGAGGGTCAGTACTGAGGGAGTGCCTCACTGTCAGAGGGTCAGTACTGAGGGAGTGCCGCACTGTCGGAGGGTCAGTACTGAGGGAGTGCTGCACTGTCGGAGGGTCAGTACTGAGGGAGTGCCGCACTGTCCAAGTGACAGTACCAAAGGAGTGCCGCACTGTTGGAGGGTCAGTTCTGAAGGAGCGCCGCACTGTGAGAGGGTCTGTACTCAGGGAGTTCCGCACGGTCAGAGGGTCAGTACTGAGGGAGTGCCGCACTGTCAGAGGGTAAGTACTGAGGAAGTGCTACACTGTCTGAGTGTCAGTACTAAGGGAGTGCAGCACTGTCGGAGGGTCAGTACTGAGGGAGTGCCGCACTGTCGGAGGGTCAGTACTGAGGGAGCGCCGCACTGTGAGAGGGTCTGTACTGAGGGAGTGCCGCACTGTCGGAGGGTCAGTCCTGAGGGAACGCTGCACTGTCGGAGGGTCAGTACTGAGGGAGTGCCGCACTGTCCGAGACTCCGTACTAAGGGACTGCCGCACTGTCGGAGGATCAGTACTGAGGGAGCGCCGCACTGTCCGAGACTCCGTACTAAGGGAGTGCCTCACTGTCGGAGGATCAGTACTAAGGGAGTGCCGCACTGTCGGAGGGTCAGTACTGAGGCAGTGCCGCACTGTCAGTGGGTCAGTACTGAGGGAGTGCCGCACTGTCAGAGGTTCAGTACTGAGGAAATGCCGCACTGTCGGAGGTTCAGTACTGAGGGAGTGCCGCACTGTGGGAGGGTCAGTACTGAGGGAGCGCCGCACTGTCGGAGGTCAGTACTGAGGGAACGCTGCACTGTCGGAGGGTCAGTTCTGATGGAGTGCCGCACTGTCGGAGGTTAAGTACTGAGGGAGTGCCGCACTGTCCGAGCGTCCGTATTAAGGGAGTGCCGCACTGTGGGAGGGTAAGTACTGAGGGAGTGCCGCACTGTCAGAGGTTCAGTACTGAGGAAATGCCGCACTGTCGGAGGTTCAGTACTGAGGGAGCGCCGCCCTGTGGGATGGTCAGTGCTGAGGGAGTTCCGCCCATTCGGAGGGTCAGTACTGAGGGAACGCTGCACTGTCGGAGGGTCAGTACTGAGGGAGTGCCGCACTGTCCGAGCGTCCGTATTAAGGGAGTGCCGCACTGTTGGAGGGTCACTGCTGAGGGAGTGCCACACTGTCAGAGGGTAAGTACTGAGGGAGTGCCGCACTGTCGGAGGGACATTACTGAGGGAGTGCCGCACTGTCGGAGGGTCATTACTGAGGGAGTGCCGCACTGTCGGAGGGTCATTACTGAAGGAGTGCTGCACTTTGGGACGGTCAGTACTGAGGGAGTGCCGCACTGTCGGAGGGTCAGTACTGAGGGAGAACTGCACTGTCAGAGGGTCAGTACTGAGGGAGTGCCGCACTGTCGGAGGGTCAGTGCTGAGGGAGTGCTGCACTGTCGGAGGGTCAGTACTGAGGGAGCGCAGCAATGTCGGAGGGTCAGTACTGAGGGAGTACTGCACTGTCGGAGGGTCAGTAATGAGGGAGCGCCGCACTGTCAGAGGGTCAGTACTGAGGGAGTGCCGCACTGTCAGAGGGTCAGTACTGAGGGAGCGCCGCACTGTCGAAGGGTCAGTACTGAGGGAGTGCCACACTGTCGGAGGGTCAGTACTGAGAGAGTGCCGCACTGTCGGAGTGTCAGTACTGAGCGAGTACCGCACTGTCGGAGGGTCAGTACTGAGGGAGTGCTGCACTGTCGGAGGGTCAGTACTGAGCGAGTGCTGCACTGTCGGAGTGTCAGAATGAGGGAACGCTGCACTGTCGGAGGTTCAGTACTGAGGGAGTGCTGCACTGTTGGAGGGTCAATACTGAGGGAGAACCGCACTGTCGGATGTTCAGTACTGAGGGAGTGCTGCACTGTCGGAGGGTCAGTAATGAGGGAGTGCCGCACTGTCCGAGTGACAGTACCAAAGGAGTGCCGCACTGTCGGAGGGTCAGTGCTGAGGGAGTGCCGCACTGTCGGAGGGTCAGTACTGAGGGAGTGCCACACAGCCGGTAGGTCAGTACTGAGGGAGCGCCTAACTGTCAGAGGGTCAGTTCTGAGGGAGCGCCGCACTGTGAGAGGGTCTGGACTGAGGGAGTATCGCACAGTCAGAGGGTCAGTACTGAGGGAGTGCCACACTGTCGGAGGGTCAGTACTGAGGGAGTGCCGCACTGTCGGAGGGTCAGTACTGAGGGAGAGCTGCACTGTCAGAGGGTAAGTACTGAGGGAGTGCTTCACTGTCTGAGGTTCAGTACTGAGGGAGAGCCGCACTGTCGGAGGGTCAGTAGTGAGGGAGCGCCGCACTGTGAGAGGGTCTGTACTGAGGCAGTGCCGCACTGTCGGAGGGTCAGTACTGAGGGAACGCTGCACTGTCGGAGGGTAAGTACTGAGGGAGTGCCGCACTGTCCGAGACTCCGTACTAAGGGAGTGCCGCACTGTCGGAGGGTCAGTACTGAGGGAGTGCCTCACTGTCGGAGGGTCAGTAGTGAGGGAGTGCCACACAGCCAGTGGATCAGTACTGAGGGAGTGCCGCACTGTCAGAGGGTCAGTACTGAGGGAGTGCTGCACTGTCGGAGGGTCAGTACTGAGGGAGTGCTGCACTGTCGGAGGGTCAGTACTGAGGGAGTGCCGCACTGTCGGAGGGTCAGTACTGAGGGAGTGCCGCACTGTCGGAGCGTCAGTACTGAGGGGAGCGCCGCACTGTCGGAGGGTCAGTACTAAGGGAGCGCCGCACTGTCGGAGGGTCAGTACTGAGGGAACGCTGCACTGTCGGAGGGACAGTACTGAGGGAGTGCCGCACTGTCCGAGCGTCCGTATTAAGGCAGTGCCGCACTGTTGGAGGGTCACTGCTGAGGGAGTGCCACACTGTCAGAGGGTAAGTACTGAGGGAGTGCCGCACTGTCGGAGGGTCATTACTGAGGGAGTGCCGCACTGTCGGAGGGTCATTACTGAAGGAGTGCTGCACTTTGGGACGGTCAGTACTGAGGGAGTGCCGCACTGTCGGAGGGTCAATACTGAGGGAGAACTGCACTGTCAGAGGGTCAGTACTGAGGGAGTGCCGCACTGTCGGAGGGTCAGTGCTGAGGGAGTGCTGCACTGTCGGAGGGTCAGTACTGAGGGAGCGCAGAAATGTCGGAGGGTCAGTACTGAGGGAGTACTGCACTGTCGGAGGGTCAGTAATGAGGGAGCGCCGCACTGTCAGAGGGTCAGTACTGAGGGAGTGCCGCACTGTCAGAGGGTCAGTACTGAGGGAGCGCCGCACTGTCAAAGGGTCAGTACTGAGGGAGTGCCACACTGTCGGAGGGTCAGTACTGAGAGAGTGCCGCGCTGTCGGAGTGTCAGTACTGAGCGAGTACCGCACTGTCGGAGGGTCAGTACTGAGGGAGTGCTGCACTGTCGGAGGGTCAGTACTGAGCGAGTGCTGCACTGTCGGAGTGTCAGAATGAGGGAACGCTGCACTGTCGGAGGTTCAGTACTGAGGGAGTGCTGCACTGTTGGAGGGTCAATACTGAGGGAGAACCGCACTGTCGGAGGTTCAGTACTGAGGGAGTGCTGCACTGTCGGAGGGTCATTAATGAGGGAGTGCCGCACTGTCCGAGTGACAGTACCAAAGGAGTGCCGCACTGTCGGAGGGTCAGTGCTGAGGGAGTGCCGCACTGTCGGAGGGTCAGTACTGAGGGAGTGCCACACAGCCGGTAGGTCAGTACTGAGGGAGCGCCTCACTGTCAGAGGGTCAGTTCTGAGGGAGCGCCGCACTGTGAGAGGGTCTGGACTGAGGGAGTATCACACAGTCAGAGGGTCAGTACTGAGGGAGTGCCACACTGTCGGAGGGTCAGTACTGAGGGAGTGCCGCACTGTCGGAGGGTCAGTACTGAGGGAGAGCTGCACTGTCGGAGGGTCAGTACTGAGGGAGTGCCGCACTGTCCGAGCGTCCGTATTAAGGGAGTGCCGCACTGTTGGAGGGTCACTGCTGAGGGAGTGCCACACTGTCAGAGGGTAAGTACTGAGGGAGTGCCGCACTGTCGGAGGGACATTACTGAGGGAGTGCCGCACTGTCGGAGGGTCATTACTGAGGGAGTGCCGCACTGTCGGAGGGTCATTACTGAAGGAGTGCTGCACTTTGGGACGGTCAGTACTGAGGGAGTGCCGCACTGTCGGAGGGTCAGTACTGAGGGAGAACTGCACTGTCAGAGGGTCAGTACTGAGGGAGTGCCGCACTGTCGGAGGGTCAGTGCTGAGGGAGTGCTGCACTGTCGGAGGGTCAGTACTGAGGGAGCGCAGCAATGTCGGAGGGTCAGTACTGAGGGAGTACTGCACTGTCGGAGGGTCAGTAATGAGGGAGCGCCGCACTGTCAGAGGGTCAGTACTGAGGGAGTGCCGCACTGTCAGAGGGTCAGTACTGAGGGAGCGCCGCACTGTCGAAGGGTCAGTACTGAGGGAGTGCCACACTGTCGGAGGGTCAGTACTGAGAGAGTGCCGCACTGTCGGAGTGTCAGTACTGAGCGAGTACCGCACTGTCGGAGGGTCAGTACTGAGGGAGTGCTGCACTGTCGGAGGGTCAGTACTGAGCGAGTGCTGCACTGTCGGAGTGTCAGAATGAGGGAACGCTGCACTGTCGGAGGTTCAGTACTGAGGGAGTGCTGCACTGTTGGAGGGTCAATACTGAGGGAGAACCGCACTGTCGGATGTTCAGTACTGAGGGAGTGCTGCACTGTCGGAGGGTCAGTAATGAGGGAGTGCCGCACTGTCCGAGTGACAGTACCAAAGGAGTGCCGCACTGTCGGAGGGTCAGTGCTGAGGGAGTGCCGCACTGTCGGAGGGTCAGTACTGAGGGAGTGCCACACAGCCGGTAGGTCAGTACTGAGGGAGCGCCTAACTGTCAGAGGGTCAGTTCTGAGGGAGCGCCGCACTGTGAGAGGGTCTGGACTGAGGGAGTATCGCACAGTCAGAGGGTCAGTACTGAGGGAGTGCCACACTGTCGGAGGGTCAGTACTGAGGGAGTGCCGCACTGTCGGAGGGTCAGTACTGAGGGAGAGCTGCACTGTCAGAGGGTAAGTACTGAGGGAGTGCTTCACTGTCTGAGGTTCAGTACTGAGGGAGAGCCGCACTGTCGGAGGGTCAGTAGTGAGGGAGCGCCGCACTGTGAGAGGGTCTGTACTGAGGCAGTGCCGCACTGTCGGAGGGTCAGTACTGAGGGAACGCTGCACTGTCGGAGGGTAAGTACTGAGGGAGTGCCGCACTGTCCGAGACTCCGTACTAAGGGAGTGCCGCACTGTCGGAGGGTCAGTACTGAGGGAGTGCCTCACTGTCGGAGGGTCAGTAGTGAGGGAGTGCCACACAGCCAGTGGATCAGTACTGAGGGAGTGCCGCACTGTCAGAGGGTCAGTACTGAGGGAGTGCTGCACTGTCGGAGGGTCAGTACTGAGGGAGTGCTGCACTGTCGGAGGGTCAGTACTGAGGGAGTGCCGCACTGTCGGAGGGTCAGTACTGAGGGAGTGCCGCACTGTCGGAGCGTCAGTACTGAGGGAGCGCCGCACTGTCGGAGGGTCAGTACTAAGGGAGCGCCGCACTGTCGGAGGGTCAGTACTGAGGGAACGCTGCACTGTCGGAGGGACAGTACTGAGGGAGTGCCGCACTGTCCGAGCGTCCGTATTAAGGCAGTGCCGCACTGTTGGAGGGTCACTGCTGAGGGAGTGCCACACTGTCAGAGGGTAAGTACTGAGGGAGTGCCGCACTGTCGGAGGGTCATTACTGAGGGAGTGCCGCACTGTCGGAGGGTCATTACTGAAGGAGTGCTGCACTTTGGGACGGTCAGTACTGAGGGAGTGCCGCACTGTCGGAGGGTCAATACTGAGGGAGAACTGCACTGTCAGAGGGTCAGTACTGAGGGAGTGCCGCACTGTCGGAGGGTCAGTGCTGAGGGAGTGCTGCACTGTCGGAGGGTCAGTACTGAGGGAGCGCAGCAATGTCGGAGGGTCAGTACTGAGGGAGTACTGCACTGTCGGAGGGTCAGTAATGAGGGAGCGCCGCACTGTCAGAGGGTCAGTACTGAGGGAGTGCCGCACTGTCAGAGGGTCAGTACTGAGGGAGCGCCGCACTGTCAAAGGGTCAGTACTGAGGGAGTGCCACACTGTCGGAGGGTCAGTACTGAGAGAGTGCCGCGCTGTCGGAGTGTCAGTACTGAGCGAGTACCGCACTGTCGGAGGGTCAGTACTGAGGGAGTGCTGCACTGTCGGAGGGTCAGTACTGAGCGAGTGCTGCACTGTCGGAGTGTCAGAATGAGGGAACGCTGCACTGTCGGAGGTTCAGTACTGAGGGAGTGCTGCACTGTTGGAGGGTCAATACTGAGGGAGAACCGCACTGTCGGAGGTTCAGTACTGAGGGAGTGCTGCACTGTCGGAGGGTCATTAATGAGGGAGTGCCGCACTGTCCGAGTGACAGTACCAAAGGAGTGCCGCACTGTCGGAGGGTCAGTGCTGAGGGAGTGCCGCACTGTCGGAGGGTCAGTACTGAGGGAGTGCCACACAGCCGGTAGGTCAGTACTGAGGGAGCGCCTCACTGTCAGAGGGTCAGTTCTGAGGGAGCGCCGCACTGTGAGAGGGTCTGGACTGAGGGAGTATCACACAGTCAGAGGGTCAGTACTGAGGGAGTGCCATACTGTCGGAGGGTCAGTACTGAGGGAGTGCCGCACTGTCGGAGGGTCAGTACTGAGGGAGAGCTGCACAGTCAGAGGGTAGGTACTGAGGGAGTGCTGCACTGTCTGAGGTTCAGTACTGAGGGAGAGCCGCACTGTCGGAGGGTCAGTACTGAGGGAGCGCCGCACTGTGAGAGGGTCTGTAGTGAGGGAGTGCCGCACTGTCGGAGGGTCAGTACTGAGGGAACGCTGCACTGTCCGAGGGTAAGTACTGAGGGAGTGCCGCACTGTCCGAGACTCCGTACTATGGGAGTGCCGCACTGTCGGAGGGTCAGTACTGAGGGTGTGCCTCACTGTCGGAGGGTCAGTAGTGAGGGAGTGCCACACAGCCGGTGGATCAGTACTGAGGGAGTGCCGCACTGTCAGAGGGTCAGTACTGAGGGAGTGCTGCACTGTCGGAGGGTCAGTACTGAGGGAGTGCTGCACTGTCGGAGGGTCAGTACTGAGGGAGTGCCGCACTGTCGGAGGGTCAGTACTGAGGGAGTGCCGCACTGTAGGAGCGTCAGTACTGAGGGAGCGCCGCACTGTCGGAGGGCCAGTACTAAGGGAGCGCCGCACTGTCGGAGGGTCAGTTATGAGCAAGTGCCGCACTGTCGGAGGGTCAGTATTGAGGGAATGCTGCACTGTCGGAGGGTCAGTACTGAGGGAGTGACGCACTGTCGGAGGTTCAGAACTGAGGGTGTGCCGCACTGTCGGAGGGTCAGTACTGAGGGAGTGCTGCACTGTCGGAGGGTTTGTTGTGAAGGAGTGCCGCACTGTCAGAGGTTAAGTACTGATGGAGTGCTGCATTCTCAGATGGTCAGTACTGAGGGAGTGCTGCACTGTGAGAGGGTCAGTACTGAGGGAGTGCCACACTGTTGGAGGGTCAAAATGAGGGAGTGCCGCACTTTCGGAGGGTCAGTAATGAGAGAGTGCCGCACTTTCGGAGGATCAGTACTGAGGGAGTGCCGCACTGTCGGAGGGTCAGTACTGATGGAGCGCTGCACTGTCAGAGGGTCAGTACTGAGGGAGCGCCGCACTGTCGAAGGGTCAGTACTGAGGGAGTGCCACACTGTCGGAGGGTCAGTACTGAGAGAGTGCCGCACTGTCGGAGTGTCAGTACTGAGCGAGTACCGCACTGTCGGAGGGTCAGTACTGAGGGAGTGCTGCACTGTCAGAGGGTCAGTACTGAGCGAGTGCTGCACTGTCGGAGTGTCAGAATGAGGGAACGCTGCACTGTCGGAGGGTCAGTACTGAGGGAGTGCCGCACTGTCGGAGGGTCAGTACTGAGGGAGTGCCGCACTGTTGGAGGGTCAATACTGAGGGAGAACCGCACTGTCGGAGGTTCAGTACTGAGGGAGTGCTGCACTGTCGGAGGGTCAGTAATGAGGGAGTGCCGCACTGTCCGAGTGACAGTACCAAAGGAGTGCCGCACTGTCGGAGGGTCAGTGCTGAGGGAGTGCCGCACTGTCGGAGGGTCAGTACTGAGGGAGTGCCACACAGCCGGTAGGTCAGTACTGAGGGAGCGCCTCACTGTCAGAGGGTCAGTTCTGAGGGAGCGCCGCACTGTGAGAGGGTCTGGACTGAGGGAGTATCGCACAGTCAGAGGGTCAGTACTGAGGGAGTGCCACACTGTCGGAGGGTCAGTACTGAGGGAGTGCCGCACTGTCGGAGGGTCAGTACTGAGGGAGAGCTGCACTGTCAGAGGGTAAGTACTGAGGGAGTGCTGCACTGTCTGAGGTTCAGTACTGAGGGAGAGCCGCACTGTCGGATGGTCAGTACTGAGGGAGCGCCGCACTGTGAGAGGGTCTGTACTGAGGGAGTGGCGCACTGTCGGAGGGTCAGTACTGAGGGAACGCTGCACTGTCGGAGGGTAAGTAGTGAGGGAGTGCCGCACTGTCCGAGACTCCGTACTAAGGGAGTGCCGCACTGGCGGAGGGTCAGTACTGAGGGAGTGCCTCACTGTCGGAGGGTCAGTACTGAGGGAGTGCCACACAGCCGGTGGATCAGTACTGAGGGAGTGCCGCACTGTCAGAGGGTCAGTACTGAGGGAGTGCTGCACTGTCGGAGGGTCAGTATTGAGGGAGTGCTGCACTGTCGGAGGGTCAGTACTGAGGGAGTGCCGCACTGTCGGAGGGTCAGTACTGAGGGAGTGCCGCACTGTCGGAGCGTCAGTACTGAGGGAGCGCCGCACTGTCGGAGGGTCAGTACTAAGGGAGCGCCGCACTGTCGGAGGGTCAGTTATGAGCAAGTGCCGCACTGTCGGAGGGTCAGTATTGAGGGAATGCTGCACTGTTGGAGGGTCAGTACTGAGGGAGTGACGCACTGTCGGAGGTTCAGAACTGAGGGTGTGCCGCACTGTCGGAGGGTCAGTACTGAGGGAGTGCTGCACTGTCGGAGGGTTTGTTGTGAAGGAGTGCCGCACTGTCAGAGGTTAAGTACTGATGGAGTGCTGCATTCTCAGATGGTCAGTACTGAGGGAGTGCTGCACTGTGAGAGGGTCAAAATGAGGGAGTGCCACACTGTCGGAGGGTCAAAATGAGGGAGTGCCGCACTGTCGGAGGGTCAGTAATGAGGGAGTGCTGCACTGTCGGAGGATCAGTAATGAGAGAGTGCCGCACTTTCGGAGGGTCAGTACTGAGGGAGTGCCGCACTGTCGGAGGGTCAGTACTGATGGAGCGCTGCACTGTCGGAGGGTCACTGCTGAGGGAGTGCCACACTGTCAGAGGGTAAGTACTGAGGGAGTGCTGCACTGTCGGAGGGTCATTACTGAAGGAGTGCTGCACTTTGGGACGGTCAGTACTGAGGGAGTGTTGCACTGTCGGAGGGTCAGTACTGTGGGAGAGCTGCACTGTCGGAGTGTCAGAATGAGGGAACGCTGCACTGTCGGAGGGTCAATACTGAGGGAGTGCTGCACTGTTGGAGGGTCAATACTGAGGGAGAACCGCACTGTCGGAGGTTCAGTACTGAGGGAGTGCCGCACTGTCTGAGGATCAGTACTGAGGGAGTGCTGCACTGTTGGAGGGTCAATACTGAGGGAGAACTGCACTGTCGGAGGTTCAGTGCTGAGGGAGTGCCGCACTGTCCGAATGACAGTACCAAAGGAGTGCCGCACTGTCGGAGGGTCAGTGCTGAGGGAGTGCCGCACTGTCAGAGGGTCAGAGCTGAGGGAGTGCCGCACTGTCAGAGGGTCAGTGCTGAGGGAGTGCCGCACAGTCGGAGGGTCAGTACTGAGGGAGTGCCATACAGCCGGTAGGTCAGTACTGAGGGAGCGCCTCACTGTCAGAGGGTCAGTTCTGAGGGAGCGTCGCACTGTGAGAGGGTCAGTACTGAGGGAGTGCTGCACTGTGAGAGGGTCAGTACTGAGGGAGTGCCGCACAGTCGGAGGGTCAGTACTGAGGGAGAGCCGCACTGTCGGAGGGTCAGTACTGAGGGAGTGCCGCACTGTCGGAGGGTCAGTACTGAGGGAGTGCTGCACTGTGAGAGGGTCAGTACTGAGGGAGTGCCGCACAGTCGGAGGGTCAGTCCGGATGGAACGCTGCACTGTCGGAGGGTCAGTACTGAGGGAGCACTGCACTGTCGGAGGGTAAGTACTGAGGGAGCGTCGCACCGTCGGAGGGTCAGTACTGAGGGATTGCCTCACTGTCAGAGGGTCAGTACTGAGGGAGTGCCGCACTGTCGGAGGGTCAGTACTGAGGGAGTGCTGCACTGTCGGAGGGTCAGTACTGAGGGAGTGCCGCACTGTCGGAGGGTCAGTACTGAGGGAGTGCCGCACTGTCGGAGGGTCAGTACTGAGGGAGTGCTGCACTGTCGGAGGGTCAGTACTGAGGGAGTGCCGCACTGTCCAAGTGACAGTACCAAAGGAGTGCCGCACTGTTGGAGGGTCAGTTCTGAGGGAGCGCCGCACTGTGAGAGGGTCTGTACTCAGGGACTTCCGCACGGTCAGAGGGTCAGTACTGAGGGAGTGCCGCACTGTCAGAGGGTAAGTACTGAGGAAGTGCTACACTGTCTGAGTGTCAGTACTAAGGGAGTGCAGCACTGTCGGAGGGTCAGTACTGAGGGAGTGCCGCACTGTTGGAGGGTCAGTAGTGAGGGAGCGCCGCACTGTGAGAGGGTCTGTACTGAGGGAGTGCCGCACTGTCGGAGGGTCAGTCCTGAGGGAACGCTGCACTGTCGGAGGGTCAGTACTGAGGGAGTGCCGCACTGTCGGAGGGTCAGTGCTGAGGGAGCGCCGCACTGTCGGAGGTCAGTACAGAGGGAACGCTGCACTGTCGGAGGGTCAGTTCTGATGGAGTGCCGCACTGTCGGAGGTTAAGTACTGAGGGAGTGCCGCACTGTCCGAACGTCCGTATTAAGGGAGTGCCGCACTGTGGGAGGGTAAGTACTGAGGGAGTGCCGCACTGTCAGAGGTTCAGTACTGAGGAAATGCCGCACTGTCGGAGGTTCAGTACTGAGGGAGTGCCGCGCTGTCGGAGTGTCAGTACTGAGCGAGTACCGCACTGTCGGAGGGTCAGTACTGAGGGACTGCTGCACTGTCGGAGGGTCAGTACTGAGCGAGTGCTGCACTGTCGGAGTGTCAGAATGAGGGAACGCTGCACTGTCGGAGGTTCAGTACTGAGGGAGTGCTGCACTGTTGGAGGGTCAATACTGAGGGAGAACCGCACTGTCGGAGGTTCAGTACTGAGGGAGTGCTGCACTGTCGGAGGGTCATTAATGAGGGAGTGCCGCACTGTCCGAGTGACAGTACCAAAGGAGTGCCGCACTGTCGGAGGGTCAGTGCTGAGGGAGTGCCGCACTGTCGGAGGGTCAGTACTGAGGGAGTGCCACACAGCCGGTAGGTCAGTACTGAGGGAGCGCCTCACTGTCAGAGGGTCAGTTCTGAGGGAGCGCCGCACTGTGAGAGGGTCTGGACTGAGGGAGTATCACACAGTCAGAGGGTCAGTACTGAGGGAGTGCCACACTGTCGGAGGGTCAGTACTGAGGGAGTGCCGCACTGTCGGAGGGTCAGTACTGAGGGAGAGCTGCACAGTCAGAGGGTAGGTACTGAGGGAGTGCTGCACTGTCTGAGGTTCAGTACTGAGGGAGAGCCGCACTGTCGGAGGGTCAGTACTGAGGGAGCGCCGCACTGTGAGAGAGACTGTAGTGAGGGAGTGCCGCACTGTCGGAGGGTCAGTACTGAGGGAACGCTGCACTGTCCGAGGGTAAGTACTGAGGGAGTGCCGCACTGTCCGAGACTCCGTACTAAGGGAGTGCCGCACTGTCGGAGGGTCAGTACTGAGGGTGTGCCTCACTGTCGGAGGGTCAGTAGTGAGGGAGTGCCACACAGCCGGTGGATCAGTACTGAGGGAGTGCCGCACTGTCAGAGGGTCAGTACTGAGGGAGTGCTGCACTGTCGGAGGGTCAGTACTGAGGGAGTGCTGCACTGTCGGAGGGTCAGTACTGAGGGAGTGCCGCACTGTCGGAGGGTCAGTACTGAGGGTTTGCCGCACTGTAGGAGCGTCAGTACTGAGGGAGCGCCGCACTGTCGGAGGGCCAGTACTAAGGGAGCGCCGCACTGTCGGAGGGTCAGTTATGAGCAAGTGCCGCACTGTCGGAGGGTCAGTATTGAGGGAATGCTGCACTGTCGGAGGGTCAGTACTGAGGGAGTGACGCACTGTCGGAGGTTCAGAACTGAGGGTGTGCCGCACTGTCGGAGGGTCAGTACTGAGGGAGTGCTGCACTGTCGGAGGGTTTGTTGTGAAGGAGTGCCGCACTGTCAGAGGTTAAGTACTGATGGAGTGCTGCATTCTCAGATGGTCAGTACTGAGGGAGTGCTGCACTGTGAGAGGGTCAGTACTGAGGGAGTGCCACACTGTCGGAGGGTCAAAATGAGGGAGTGCCGCACTTTCGGAGGGTCAGTAATGAGAGAGTGCCGCACTTTCGGAGGGTCAGTACTGAGGGAGTGCCGCACTGTCAGAGGGTCAGTACTGATGGAGCGCTGCACTGTCAGAGGGTCAGTACTGAGGGAGCGCCGCACTGTCGAAGGGTCAGTACTGAGGGAGTGCCACACTGTCGGAGGGTCAGTACTGAGAGAGTGCCGCACTGTCGGAGTGTCAGTACTGAGCGAGTACGCACTGTCGGAGGGTCAGTACTGAGGGAGTGCTGCACTGTCAGAGGGTCAGTACTGAGCGAGTGCTGCACTGTCGGAGTGTCAGAATGAGGGAACGCTGCACTGTCGGAGGTTCAGTACTGAGGGAGTGCTGCACTGTTGGAGGGTCAATACTGAGGGAGAACCGCACTGTCGGAGGTTCAGTACTGAGGGAGTGCTGCACTGTCGGAGGGTCAGTAATGAGGGAGTGCCGCACTGTCCGAGTGACAGTACCAAAGGAGTGCCGCACTGTCGGAGGGTCAGTGCTGAGGGAGTGCCGCACTGTCGGAGGGTCAGTACTGAGGGAGTGCCACACAGCCGGTAGGTCAGTACTGAGGGAGCGCCTCACTGTCAGAGGGTCAGTTCTGAGGGAGCGCCGCACTGTGAGAGGGTCTGGACTGAGGGAGTATCGCACAGTCAGAGGGTCAGTACTGAGGGAGTGCCACACTGTCGGAGGGTCAGTACTGAGGGAGTGCCGCACTGTCGGAGGGTCAGTACTGAGGGAGAGCTGCACTGTCAGAGGGTAAGTACTGAGGGAGTGCTGCACTGTCTGAGGTTCAGTACTGAGGGAGAGCCGCACTGTCGGATGGTCAGTACTGAGGGAGCGCCGCACTGTGAGAGGGTCTGTACTGAGGGAGTGGCGCACTGTCGGAGGGTCAGTACTGAGGGAACGCTGCACTGTCGGAGGGTAAGTAGTGAGGGAGTGCCGCACTGTCCGAGACTCCGTACTAAGGGAGTGCCGCACTGGCGGAGGGTCAGTACTGAGGGAGTGCCTCACTGTCGGAGGGTCAGTACTGAGGGAGTGCCACACAGCCGGTGGATCAGTACTGAGGGAGTGCCGCACTGTCAGAGGGTCAGTACTGAGGGAGTGCTGCACTGTCGGAGGGTCAGTACTGAGGGAGTGCTGCACTGTCGGAGGGTCAGTACTGAGGGAGTGCCGCACTGTCGGAGGGTCAGTACTGAGGGAGTGCCGCACTGTCGGAGCGTCAGTACTGAGGGAGCGCCGCACTGTCGGAGGGTCAGTACTAAGGGAGCGCCGCACTGTCGGCGGGTCAGTTATGAGCAAGTGCCGCACTGTCGGAGGGTCAGTATTGAGGGAATGCTGCACTGTTGGAGGGTCAGTACTGAGGGAGTGACGCACTGTCGGAGGTTCAGAACTGAGGGTGTGCCGCACTGTCGGAGGGTCAGTACTGAGGGAGTGCTGCACTGTCGGAGGGTTTGTTGTGAAGGAGTGCCGCACTGTCAGAGGTTAAGTACTGATGGAGTGCTGCATTCTCAGATGGTCAGTACTGAGGGAGTGCTGCACTGTGAGAGGGTCAAAATGAGGGAGTGCCACACTGTCGGAGGGTCAAAATGAGGGAGTGCCGCACTGTCGGAGGGTCAGTAATGAGGGAGTGCTGCACTGTCGGAGGATCAGTAATGAGAGAGTGCCGCACTTTCGGAGGGTCAGTACTGAGGGAGTGCCGCACTGTCGGAGGGTCAGTACTGATGGAGCGCTGCACTGTCGGAGGGTCACTGCTGAGGGAGTGCCACACTGTCAGAGGGTAAGTACTGAGGGAGTGCTGCACTGTCGGAGGGTCATTACTGAAGGAGTGCTGCACTTTGGGACGGTCAGTACTGAGGGAGTGTTGCACTGTCGGAGGGTCAGTACTGTGGGAGAGCTGCACTGTCGGAGTGTCAGAATGAGGGAACGCTGCACTGTCGGAGGGTCAATACTGAGGGAGTGCTGCACTGTTGGAGGGTCAATACTGAGGGAGAACCGCACTGTCGGAGGTTCAGTACTGAGGGAGTGCCGCACTGTCTGAGGATCAGTACTGAGGGAGTGTTGCACTGTTGGAGGGTCAATACTGAGGGAGAACTGCACTGTCGGAGGTTCAGTGCTGAGGGAGTGCCGCACTGTCCGAATGACAGTACCAAAGGAGTGCCGCACTGTCGGAGGGTCAGTGCTGAGGGAGTGCCGCACTGTCAGAGGGTCAGAGCTGAGGGAGTGCCGCACTGTCAGAGGGTCAGTGCTGAGGGAGTGCCGCACAGTCGGAGGGTCAGTACTGAGGGAGTGCCATACAGCCGGTAGGTCAGTACTGAGGGAGCGCCTCACTGTCAGAGGGTCAGTTCTGAGGGAGCGTCGCACTGTGAGAGGGTCAGTACTGAGGGAGTGCTGCACTGTGAGAGGGTCAGTACTGAGGGAGTGCCGCACAGTCGGAGGGTCAGTACTGAGGGAGAGCCGCACTGTCGGAGGGTCAGTACTGAGGGAGTGCCGCACTGTCGGAGGGTCAGTACTGAGGGAGTGCTGCACTGTGAGAGGGTCAGTACTGAGGCAGTGCCGCACAGTCGGAGGGTCAGTCCGGATGGAACGCTGCACTGTCGGAGGGTCAGTACTGAGGGAGCACTGCACTGTCGGAGGGTAAGTACTGAGGGAGCGTCGCACTGTCGGAGGGTCAGTACTGAGGGAGTGCCTCACTGTCAGAGGGTCAGTACTGAGGGAGTGCCGCACTGTCGGAGGGTCAGTACTGAGGGAGTGCTGCACTGTCGGAGGGTCAGTACTGAGGGAGTGCCGCACTGTCGGAGGGTCAGTACTGAGGGAGTGCCGCACTGTCGGAGGGTCAGTACTGAGGGAGTGCTGCACTGTCGGAGGGTCAGTACTGAGGGAGTGCCGCACTGTCCAAGTGACAGTACCAAAGGAGTGCCGCACTGTTGGAGGGTCAGTTCTGAGGGAGCGCCGCACTGTGAGAGGGTCTGTACTCAGGGAGTTCCGCACGGTCAGAGGGTCAGTACTGAGGGAGTGCCGCACTGTCAGAGGGTAAGTACTGAGGAAGTGCTACACTGTCTGAGTGTCAGTACTAAGGGAGTGCAGCACTGTCGGAGGGTCAGTACTGAGGGAGTGCCGCACTGTTGGAGGGTCAGTAGTGAGGGAGCGCCGCACTGTGAGAGGGTCTGTACTGAGGGAGTGCCGCACTGTCGGAGGGTCAGTCCTGAGGGAACGCTGCACTGTCGGAGGGTCAGTACTGAGGGAGTGCCGCACTGTCGGAGGGTCAGTGCTGAGGGAGCGCCGCACTGTCCGAGCGTCCGTATTAAGGGAGTGCCGCACTGTTGGAGGGTCACTGCTGAGGGAGTGCCACACTGTCAGAGGGTAAGTACTGAGGGAGTGCCGCACTGTCGGAGGGTCATTACTGAGGGAGTGCCGCACTGTCGGAGGGTCATTACTGAAGGAGTGCTGCACTTTGGGACGGTCAGTACTGAGGGAGTGCCGCACTGTCGGAGGGTCAGTACTGAGGGAGAACTGCACTGTCAGAGGGTCAGTACTGAGGGAGTGCCGCACTGTCGGAGGGTCAGTGCTGAGGGAGTGCTGCACTGTCGGAGGGTCAGTACTGAGGGAGCGCAGCAATGTCGGAGGGTCAGTACTGAGGGAGTACTGCACTGTCGGAGGGTCAGTAATGAGGGAGCGCCGCACTGTCAGAGGGTCAGTACTGAGGGAGTGCCGCACTGTCAGAGGGTCAGTACTGAGGGAGTGCTGCGCTGTCGGAGGGTCAGTACTGAGGGAGTGCCGCACTGTCGGAGTGTCAGTACTGAGGGAGTGACGCACTGTCAGAAGGTCAGTTCTGAGGGAGTGCCGCACTGTCGGAGGGTCAGTACTTAGGGAGTGCGGCGCTGTCGGAGGGTCAGTACTGAGGGAGTGCCGTACTGGCGGTGTGTCAGTACTGAGGGAGTGCCGCACTGTCAGAGGGTCAGTACTGAGGGAGTGCCGCACTGTCAGAGGGTCTGTACAGAGTGAGTGCCGCACTGTCAGAGTGTCAGTACTGAGGGAGTGCTGCGCTGTCGAAGGGTCAGTACTGAGGGAGTGCCACGCTGTTGGAGGGTCAGTACTGAGGGAGTGCCACACTGTTGGAGGGTCAAAATGAGGGAGTGCTGCGCTGTCGGAGAGTCAGTGATGAGGGAGTGCGGCACTGTCACAAGGTAAGTTCTGTGGGAGTGCCGCACTGTCAGAGGGTCAGTACTGAGGGAGTGCTGCGCTGTCGGAGGGTCAGTACTGAGGGAGTGCCGTACTGGCGGTGTGACAGTACTGAGGGAGTGCCGCACTGTCGGAGGGTCAGTACTGAGGGAGTGCCGCACTGTCGGAGTGTCAGTACTGAGGGAGTGACGCACTGTCAGAAGGTCAGTTCTGAGGGAGTGCCGCACTGTCGGAGGGTCAGTACTGAGGGAGTGCTGCGCTGTCGGAGGGTCAGTACTGAGCGAGTGCCGTACTGGCGGTCTGTCAGTACTGAGGGAGTGCCGCACTGTCAGAGTGTCAGTACTGAGGGAGTGCCGCACTGTCAGAAGGTCAGTTCTGAGGGAGCGCTGGACTTTCGAAGGGTCAGTAATGAAGGACTGCCGCACTGTCGGACGGTCAATACTGAGGGAGTGCTGCACTGTCGGAGGTTCAGTACTGAGGGAGTGCTGCACTGTTGGAGGGTCAGTACTGAGGGAGAACCGCAGTGTCGGATGTTCAGTACTGAGGGAGTGCTGCCCTGTCGGAGGGTCAATACTGAGGGAGTGCCGCACTGTCGGAGGGTCAGTACTGAGGGAGTGCCACACTGTCGGAGGGTCAGTACTGAGGGAGAGCCGCATTGTCAGAGGGTCAGTACTGAGGGAGTGCCGCACTGTCGGAGGGTCAGTACTGAGGGAGTGCTGCACTGTCGGAGGGTCAGTACTGAGGGAGTGCTGCACTGTCGGAGGGTCAGTACTGAGGGAGTGCTGCACTGTCGGAGGGGCAGTACTGAGGGAGCGCCGCACTGTCGGAGGGTCAGTACTGAGGGAGCGCCGCACTGGCGGAGAGTCTGTAATGAGGGAGTGCCGCACTGTCGGAGGGTCAGTACTTAGGGAGTGCCGCACTGTCAGAGGGTCAGTACTGAGGGAGTGCCGCACTGTCGGAGCGTCAGTACTGAGGGAGCGCCGCACTGTCGGAGGGTCAGTACTAAGGGAGCGCCGCACTGTCAGAGAGTAAGTACTGAGGGAATGCCGCACTGTCGGAGGGTCAGTACTGAGGGAGTGACGCACTGTCGGAGGTTCAGAACTGAGGGTGTGCCGCACTGTCGGAGGGTCAGTACTGAGGGAGTGCTGCACTGTCGGAGGGTTTGTTGTGAAGGAGTGCCGCACTGTCAGAGGTTAAGTACTGATGGAGTGCTGCATTCTCAGATGGTCAGTACTGAGGGAGTGCTGCACTGTGAGAGGGTCAGTACTGAGGGAGTGCCACACTGTCGGAGTGTCAAAATGAGGGAGTGCCGCACTGTCGGAGGGTCAGTAATGAGGGAGTGCCGCACTGTCGGAGGGTCAGTACTGAGGGTGTGCCGCACTGTCGGAGGGTCAGTACTGAGGGAGTGCTGCACTGTCGGAGGGTTTGTTGTGAAGGAGTGCCGCACTGTCAGAGGTTAAGTACTGATGGAGTGCTGCATTCTCAGATGGTCAGTACTGAGGGAGTGCTGCACTGTGAGAGGGTCAGTACTGAGGGAGTGCCACACTGTCGGAGTGTCAAAATGAGGGAGTGCCGCACTGTCGGAGGGTCAGTACTGAGGGAGTGCTGCACTGTCGGAGGGTCAGTAATGAGAGAGTGCCGCACTTTCGGAGGGTCAGTACTGAGGGAGTGCCGCACTGTCGGAGGGTCAGTACTGATGGAGCGCTGCACTGTCGGAGGGTCACTGCTGAGGGAGTGCCACACTGTCAGAGGGTAAGTACTGAGGGAGTGCTGCACTGTCGGAGGGTCATTACTGAAGGAGTGCTGCACTTTGGGACGGTCAGTACTGAGGGAGTGTTGCACTGTCGGAGGGTCAGTACTGTGGGAGAGTTGCACTGTCGGAGTGTCAGAATGAGGGAACGCTGCACTGTCGGAGGTTCAGTTCTGAGGGAGTGCCGCACTGTCGGAGGGTCAATACTGAGGGAGTGCTGCACTGTTGGAGGGTCAATACTGTGGGAGAACCGCACTGTCGGAGGTTCAGTGCTGAGGGAGTGCCGCACTGTCCGAGTGACAGTACCAAAGGAGTGCCGCACTGTCGGAGGGTCAGTGCTGAGGGAGTGCCGCACTGTCAGAGGGTCAGTGCTGAGGGCGTGCCGCACTGTCAGAGGGTCAGTGCTGAGGGAGTGCCGCACTGTCGGAGGGTCAGTACTGAGGGAGTGCCACACAGCTGGAAGGTCAGTACTGAGGGAGCGCCTCACTGTCAGAGGGTCAGTTCTGAGGGAGCGTCGCACTGTGAGAGGCTAAGTACTGAGGGAGTGCTGCACTGTCAGAGGGTCAGTACTGAGGGAGTGCTGCACTGTGAGAGGGTCAGTACTGAGGGAGTGCCGCACAGTCGGAGGGTCAGTACTGAGGGAGAGCCGCACTGTCGGAGGGTCAGTACTGAGGGAGTGCTGCACTGTGAGAGGGTCAGTACTGAGGGAGTGCCGCACAGTCGGAGGGTCAGTACTGAGGGAGCGTCGCACTGTCGGAGGATCAGTACTGAGGGAGTGCCACACAGCCAGTGCATCAGTACTGAGGGAACGCCGCACAGTCAGAGGGTCAGTACTGAGCGTGTGCTGCACTGTCGTAGGGTCAGTACTGAGGGAGTGCTGCACTGTTAGAGGGTCAGTGCTGAGGGAGTTCCGCTCATTCGGAGGGTCAGTACTGAGGGAAGGCTGCACTGTCAAAGGGTCAGTACTGAGGGAGTGCCGCACTGTCGGAGGGTCAGTACTGAGGGAGTGCCGCACTGTCTTAGGGTCAGTACTGAGGGAGTGCCGCACTATCGGAGGGTCAGTACTGAGGGAGTGCCGCACTGTCGGAGGGTCAGTACTGTGGGAGTGCCGCACTGTCAGTGGGTCAGTACTGAGGGAGTGCCGCACTGTGGGAGGGTCAGTACTGAGGGAGTGCCGCACTGTCGGAGGGTCAGTACTGAGGGAGTGCCGCACTGTCAGTGGGTCAGTACTGAGGCTGTGCCGCACTGTCGGAGTTTCAGTGCAGACGGTGTGCGGCACTGCTGAAGGTCACCAATGTGGGAGTGCTGCATTGTGGGAGGGTCAGGACTGAGAGACAGCTAGACTGTCAGAGGGTCTGTACAGAGGGAGTGCCGCACTGTCAGAGAGTAAGTACTGAGGGAGTGCGGCGCTATCGAAGGGTCAGTACTGAGGGAGTGCCACACTGTCAGAGAGTAAGTACTGAGTGAGTGCGGCGCTGTCGAAGGGTCAGTACTGAGGGAGTGCCGCGCTGTTGGAGGGTCAGTACTGAGGGAGCGCCACACTGTTGGAGGGTCAGTACTGAGGGAGTGCTGCACTGGCGGAGAGTCTGTAATGAGGGAGTGCCGCACTGTTGGAGGATCAGTACTGAGGGAGTGCCGCGCTGTTGGAGGGTAAGTACTGAGGGAGTGCCGCGCTGCTGGAGGGTCAGTACTGAGGGAGTGCCACACTGTTGGAGGGTCAAAATGAGGGAGTGCTGCGCTGTCGGAGAGTCAGTGATGAGGGAGTGCGGCACTGTCAGAAGGTCAGTTCTGTGGGAGTGCCGCACTGTCAGAGGGTCGGTACTGAGGGAGCACCGCACTGTCGGAGGGTCAGTACTGAGGGAGTGCTGCGCTGTCGGAGGGTCAGTACTGAGGGAGTGCCGCACTGTCGGAGTGTCAGTACTGAGGGAGTGACGCACTGTCAGAAGGTCAGTTCTGAGGGAGTGCCGCACTGTCGGAGGGTCAGTACTTAGGGAGTGCGGCGCTGTCGGAGGGTCAGTACTGAGGGAGTGCCGTACTGGCGGTGTGTCAGTACTGAGGGAGTGCCGCACTGTCGGAGGGTCAGTACTGAGGGAGTGCCGCACTGTCGGAGTGTCAGTACTGAGGGAGTGCCGAACTGTCGTAGGCTCAGTACTGTGGGAGTGCCGCACTGTCAGTGGGTCAGTACTGAGGCTGTGCCGCACTGTCGGAGTTTCAGTGCAGACGGTGTGCGGCACTGCTGAAGGTCACCAATGTGGGAGTGCTGCACTGTGGGAGGGTCAGTACTGAGAGACAGCTAGACTGTCAGAGGGTCTGTACAGAGGGAGTGCCGCACTGTCAGAGTGTCAGTACTGAGGGAGTGCTGCGCTGTCGAAGGGTCAGTACTGAGGGAGTGCCACGCTGTTGGAGGGCCAGTACTGAGGGAGTGCCACACTGTTGGAGGGTCAAAATGAGGGAGTGCTGCGCTGTCGGAGAGTCAGTGATGAGGGAGTGCGGCACTGTCACAAGGTAAGTTCTGTGGGAGTGCCGCACTGTCAGAGGGTCAGTACTGAGGGAGTGCTGCGCTGTCGGAGGGTCAGTACTGAGGGAGTGCCGTACTGGCGGTGTGACAGTACTGAGGGAGTGCCGCACTGTCGGAGGGTCAGTACTGAGGGAGTGCCGCACTGTCGGAGTGTCAGTACTGAGGGAGTGACGCACTGTCAGAAGGTCAGTTCTGAGGGAGTGCCGCACTGTCGGAGGGTCAGTACTGAGGGAGTGCTGCGCTGTCGGAGGGTCAGTACTGAGCGAGTGCCGTACTGGCGGTCTGTCAGTACTGAGGGAGTGCCGCACTGTCAAAGGGTCAGTACTGAGGGAGTGCCGCACTGTCAGAAGGTCAGTTCTGAGGGAGCGCTGGACTTTCGAAGGGTCAGTAATGACGGACTGCCGCACTGTCGGACGGTCAATACTGAGGGAGTGCTGCACTGTCGGAGGTTCAGTACTGAGGGAGTGCTGCACTGTTGGAGGGTCAGTACTGAGGGAGAACCGCAGTGTCGGATGTTCAGTACTGAGGGAGTGCTGCACTGTCGGAGGGTCAATACTGAGGGAGTGCCGCACTGTCGGAGGGTCAGTACTGAGGAAGTGCCGCACTGTCGGAGGGTCAGTACTGAGGGAGCGCCGCACAGTCAGAGTGTCAGTACTGAGCGAGTGCCGCACTCTCCGAGTGTCAGTACTAAGGGAGTGCCGCACTGTTGGAGGGGCACTGCTGAGGGAGTGCCGCACTGTGAGAGGGTCAGTACTGAGGGAGTGCCACACTGTCACAGGGTCAGTACTGAGGGACGGCCGCACTGTCAGAGGTTCAGTGCAGACGGTGTGCAGCACTGTCTGAGGGTCAACACTGTGGGAGTGCTGCATTGTCGGAGGGGCAGTACTGAAGGAGTGCCGCACTGTCGGAGGGTCAGTGCTGAGGGAGTGCCGCACTGTCGGAGGGTCAGTACTGAGGGAGTGCCAGACTGTCGGAGGGTCAGTACTGAGGGAGCGCCGCAATGTCGGAGGGTCAGTACTGAGGGAGTGACGCACTGTCGGAGGGTCATTACGGAGGGAGTGCTGCACTGTCGGAGGGTCAGTACTGAGGGAGTGCCGCACTGTCGGAAGGTCAGAGCTGAGGGAGTGCCGCCACTGTCAGAGGGTCAGTACTGAGGGAGTGCCGCACTCTCCGAGTGTCAGTACTAAGGGAGTGCCGCACTGTTGGAGGGTCACTGCTGAGGGAGTGCCGCACTGTGAGAGGGTCAGTACTGAGGGAGTGCCGCACTGTCGGAGGGTCAGTACTGAGGGAGTGCCGCACTGTCGGAAGGTCAGTACTGAGGGAGTGCTGCACTGTCGTAGGGTCAGTACTGAGGGAGTGCCGCACTGTCGGAGGGTCAGTACTGAGGGAGTGCTGCACTGTCGGAAGGTCAGTGCTGACGGAGTGCTGCGCTGTCGGAGGGTCAGTACTGAGGGAGCGCCGCACAGTCAGAAGGTCAGTTCTGCGGGAGTGCCGCACTGTCAGAAGGTCAGTTCTGCGGGAGTGCCGCACTGTCAGAAGGTCAGTTCCGAGGGTGCGCTGGACTTTCGAAGGGTCAGTACTGAGGGACTGCCGCACTGTCGGAGGGTCAGTACTGAGGGAATGCCGCACTGTCGGAGGGTCAGTACTGAGGGAATGCCGCACTGTCGGAGGGTCAGTACTGAGGGAGTGCCGCACTGTCAGAGGGTCAGTACTGAGGGAGTGCCGCACTGTCGGAGGGTCAGTACTCAGGGACAGCTGCACTGTCGGAGGGTCAGTACTGAGGGAGTGCCGCACTGTCGGAGGGTCAGCACTGAGGGAGTGCCGCACTGTCGGAGGGTCAGTACTGAGGGAGTGCCACACAGCCGGTAGGTCAGTACTGAGGGAGCGCCTCACTGTCAGAGGGTCAGTTCTGAGGGAGCGCCGCACTGTCGGAGGGTCAGTACTGGGGGAGTGCCGCACTGTCGGAGGGTCAGTACTGAGGGTGTGCCGCACTGTCGGAGTTTCAGTGCAGACGGTGTGCGGCACTGCTGAAGGTCACCAATGTGGGAGTGCTGCACTGTGGGAGGGTCAGTACTGAGAGACAGCTAGACTGTCAGAGGGTCTGTACAGAGGGATTGCCGCACTGTCAGAGAGTAAGTACTGAGTGAGTGCTGCGCTGTCGAAGGGTCAGTACTGAGGGAGTGCCGCGCTGTTGGAGGGTCAGTACTGAGGGAGTGCTGCACTGTTGGAGGGTCAAAATGAGGGAGTGCTGCGCTGTCGGAGAGTCAGTGATGAGGGAGTGCGTCACTGTCAGAAGGTAAGTTCTGTGGGAGTGCCGCACTGTCAGAGGGTCAGTACTGAGGGAGTGCTGCGCTGTCGGAGGGTCAGTACTGAGGGCGTGCCGTACTGGCGGTGTGTCAGTACTGAGGGAGTGCCGCACTGTCGGAGGGTCAGTACTGAGGGAGTGCCGCACTGTCGGAGTGTCAGTACTGAGGGAGTGACACACTGTCAGAAGGTCAGTTCTGAGGGAGTGCCGCACTGTCGGAGGGTCAGTACTGAGGGAGTGCTGCGCTGTCGGAGGGTCAGTACTGAGCGAGTGCCGTACTGGCGGTGTGTCAGTACTGAGGGAGCGCCGCACTGTCGGAGGGTCAGTACTGAGGGAGTGTCGCACTGTCGGAGGGTCAGTACTGAGGGAGCTCCGCACTGTCGGAGGGTCAGTACTGAGGGAGTGCCGCACTGTCGGAGGGTCAGTACTGAGGGAGAGCCGCACTGTCGGAGTGTCAGTACTGAGGGAGTGCCGCACTGTCAGAAGGTCAGTTCTGAGGGAGCGCTGGACTTTCGAAGGGTCAGTAATGACGGACTGCCGCACTGTCGGACGGTCAATACTGAGGGAGTGCTGCACTGTCGGAGGTTCAGTACTGAGGGAGTGCTGCACTGTTGGAGGGTCAGTACTGAGGGAGAACCGCAGTGTCGGATGTTCAGTACTGAGGGAGTGCTGCACAGTCGGAGGGTCAATACTGAGGGAGTGCCGCACTGTCGGAGGGTCAGTACTGAGGGAGTGCCACACTGTCGGAGGGTCAGTACTGAGGGAGTGCTGCACTGTCGGAGGGAAAATACTGAGGGAGTGCTGCACTGTCGGAGGTTCAGTACTGAGGGATTGCCGCACTGTCGGAGGGTCAGTACTGAGGGAGTGCTGCACTATTTGAGGGTCAATACTGAGGGAGTGCTGCACTGTCGGAGGTTCAGTACTGAGGGAGTGCTGCACTGTTGGAGGGTCAGTACTGAGGGAGAACCGCACTGTCGGATGTTCAGTACTGAGGGAGTGCGGCACTGTCGGAGCGTCAGTACTGAGGGAGTGCCGCACTGTCGGTGGTAAAGTACTGAGGGAGTGCGGCACTGTCGGAGGGTCAGTACTGAGGGAGCGCCGCACTGTGAGAGGGTCTGTACTGAGGGAGTGCCGCACTGTCGGAGGGTCAGTCCTGAGGGAACACTGCACTTTCGGAGTGTCAGTACTGAGGGAGCACTGCACTGTCGGAGGGTAAGTACTGAGGGAGTGCCGCACTGTCGGAGGGTCAGTACTGAGGGAGTGCCCCACTGTCGGAGGGTAAGTGCTGAGGGAGTGCCACACAGCCGGTGGAACAGTACTGAGGGAGTGCCGCACTGTCAGAGGGTCAGTACTGAGGGAGTGCCGCACTGTCAGAGGGTCAGAACTGAGGGGGCGCCGCACTGTCGGAGGGTCAGTACTGAGGGAGTGCCGCACTGTCGGAGGGTCAGTACAGATGGAGCGCTGCACTGTCGGAGGGTAAGTACTGAGGGAGTGACGCACTGTCGGCGGGTCAGTACTGAGGGAGTGCCGCACTGTCGGAGGGTTAGTACTGAGGGAGAGCCGCACTGTCAGAGGGTCAGTACTGAGGGAGTGCTGCACTGTCGGAGGGTCAGTACTGAGGGAGTGCTGCACTGTCGGAGGGTCAGTACTGAGGGACTGCCGCACTGTCGGAGGGGCAGTACTGAGGGAGCGCCGCACTGTCGGAGGGTCAGTACTGAGGGAGCGCCGCACTGGCGGAGAGTCTGTAATGAGGGAGTGCCGCACTGTCGGAGGGTCAGTACTTAGGGAGTGCCGCACTGTCAGAGGGTCAGTACTGAGGGAGTGCCGCACTGTCGGAGGGTCAGTACTGAGGGAGTGCTGCACTGGCGGAGAGTCTGTAATGAGGGAGTGCCGCACTGTCGGAGGGTCTGTACTGAGGGAGTGCTGCACTGTCGGAGGGTCAGTACTGAGGGAGTGCTGCACTGTCGGAGGGTTTGTTGTGAAGGAGTGCCGCACTGTCAGAGGTTAAGTACTGATGGAGTGCTGCATTCTCAGATGGTCAGTACTGAGGGAGTGCTGCACTGTGAGAGGGTCAGTACTGAGGGAGTGCCACACTGTCGGAGTGTCAAAATGAGGGAGTGCCGCACTGTCGGAGGGTCAGTAATGAGGGAGTGCCGCACTGTCGGAGGGTCAGTACTGAGGGTGTGCCGCACTGTCGGAGGGTCAGTACTGAGGGAGTGCTGCACTGTCGGAGGGTTTGTTGTGAAGGAGTGCCGCACTGTCAGAGGTTAAGTACTGATGGAGTGCTGCATTCTCAGATGGTCAGTACTGAGGGAGTGCTGCACTGTGAGAGGGTCAGTACTGAGGGAGTGCCACACTGTCGGAGTGTCAAAATGAGGGAGTGCCGCACTGTCGGAGGGTCAGTACTGAGGGAGTGCTGCACTGTCGGAGGGTCAGTAATGAGAGAGTGCCGCACTTTCGGAGGGTCAGTACTGAGGGAGTGCCGCACTGTCGGAGGGTCAGTACTGATGGAGCGCTGCACTGTCGGAGGGTCACTGCTGAGGGAGTGCCACACTGTCAGAGGGTAAGTACTGAGGGAGTGCTGCACTGTCGGAGGGTCATTACTGAAGGAGTGCTGCACTTTGGGACGGTCAGTACTGAGGGAGTGTTGCACTGTCGGAGGGTCAGTACTGTGGGAGAGCTGCACTGTCGGAGTGTCAGAATGAGGGAACGCTGCACTGTCGGAGGTTCAGTTCTGAGGGAGTGCCGCACTGTCGGAGGGTCAATACTGAGGGAGTGCTGCACTGTTGGAGGGTCAATACTGTGGGAGAACCGCACTGTCGGAGGTTCAGTGCTGAGGGAGTGCCGCACTGTCCGAGTGACAGTACCAAAGGAGTGCCGCACTGTCGGAGGGTCAGTGCTGAGGGAGTGCCGCACTGTCAGAGGGTCAGTGCTGACGGCGTGCCGCACTGTCAGAGGGTCAGTGCTGAGGGAGTGCCGCACTGTCGGAGGGTCAGTACTGAGGGAGTGCCACACAGCTGGAAGGTCAGTACTGAGGGAGCGCCTCACTGTCAGAGGGTCAGTTCTGAGGGAGCGTCGCACTGTGAGAGGCTAAGTACTGAGGGAGTGCTGCACTGTCAGAGGGTCAGTACTGAGGGAGTGCTGCACTGTGAGAGGGTCAGTACTGAGGGAGTGCCGCACAGTCGGAGGGTCAGTACTGAGGGAGAGCCGCACTGTCGGAGGGTCAGTACTGAGGGAGTGCTGCACTGTGAGAGGGTCAGTACTGAGGGAGTGCCGCACAGTCGGAGGGTCAGTACTGAGGGAGCGTCGCACTGTCGGAGGATCAGTACTGAGGGAGTGCCACACAGCCAGTGCATCAGTACTGAGGGAACGCCGCACAGTCAGAGGGTCAGTACTGAGCGTGTGCTGCACTGTCGTAGGGTCAGTACTGAGGGAGTGCTGCACTGTTAGAGGGTCAGTGCTGAGGGAGTTCCGCTCATTCGGAGGGTCAGTACTGAGGGAAGGCTGCACTGTCAAAGGGTCAGTACTGAGGGAGTGCCGCACTGTCGGAGGGTCAGTACTGAGGGAGTGCCGCACTGTCTTAGGGTCAGTACTGAGGGAGTGCCGCACTATCGGAGGGTCAGTACTGAGGGAGTGCCGCACTGTCGGAGGGTCAGTACTGTGGGGAGTGCCGCACTGTCAGTGGGTCAGTACTGAGGGAGTGCCGCACTGTGGGAGGGTCAGTACTGAGGGAGTGCCGCACTGTCGGAGGGTCAGTACTGAGGGAGTGCCGCACTGTCAGTGGGTCAGTACTGAGGCTGTGCCGCACTGTCGGAGTTTCAGTGCAGACGGTGTGCGGCACTGCTGAAGGTCACCAATGTGGGAGTGCTGCATTGTGGGAGGGTCAGGACTGAGAGACAGCTAGACTGTCAGAGGGTCTGTACAGAGGGAGTGCCGCACTGTCAGAGAGTAAGTACTGAGGGAGTGCGGCGCTATCGAAGGGTCAGTACTGAGGGAGTGCCACACTGTCAGAGAGTAAGTACTGAGTGAGTGCGGCGCTGTCGAAGGGTCAGTACTGAGGGAGTGCCGCGCTGTTGGAGGGTCAGTACTGAGGGAGCGCCACACTGTTGGAGGGTCAGTACTGAGGGAGTGCTGCACTGGCGGAGAGTCTGTAATGAGGGAGTGCCGCACTGTTGGAGGATCAGTACTGAGGGAGTGCCGCGCTGTTGGAGGGTAAGTACTGAGGGAGTGCCGCGCTGCTGGAGGGTCAGTACTGAGGGAGTGCCACACTGTTGGAGGGTCAAAATGAGGGAGTGCTGCGCTGTCGGAGAGTCAGTGATGAGGGAGTGCGGCACTGTCAGAAGGTCAGTTCTGTGGGAGTGCCGCACTGTCAGAGGGTCGGTACTGAGGGAGCACCGCACTGTCGGAGGGTCAGTACTGAGGGAGTGCTGCGCTGTCGGAGGGTCAGTACTGAGGGAGTGCCGCACTGTCGGAGTGTCAGTACTGAGGGAGTGACGCACTGTCAGAAGGTCAGTTCTGAGGGAGTGCCGCACTGTCGGAGGGTCAGTACTTAGGGAGTGCGGCGCTGTCGGAGGGTCAGTACTGAGGGAGTGCCGTACTGGCGGTGTGTCAGTACTGAGGGAGTGCCGCACTGTCGGAGGGTCAGTACTGAGGGAGTGCCGCACTGTCGGAGTGTCAGTACTGAGGGAGTGCCGAACTGTCGTAGGCTCAGTACTGTGGGAGTGCCGCACTGTCAGTGGGTCAGTACTGAGGCTGTGCCGCACTGTCGGAGTTTCAGTGCAGACGGTGTGCGGCACTGCTGAAGGTCACCAATGTGGGAGTGCTGCACTGTGGGAGGGTCAGTACTGAGAGACAGCTAGACTGTCAGAGGGTCTGTACAGAGGGAGTGCCGCACTGTCAGAGTGTCAGTACTGAGGGAGTGCTGCGCTGTCGAAGGGTCAGTACTGAGGGAGTGCCACGCTGTTGGAGGGCCAGTACTGAGGGAGTGCCACACTGTTGGAGGGTCAAAATGAGGGAGTGCTGCGCTGTCGGAGAGTCAGTGATGAGGGAGTGCGGCACTGTCACAAGGTAAGTTCTGTGGGAGTGCCGCACTGTCAGAGGGTCAGTACTGAGGGAGTGCTGCGCTGTCGGAGGGTCAGTACTGAGGGAGTGCCGTACTGGCGGTGTGACAGTACTGAGGGAGTGCCGCACTGTCGGAGGGTCAGTACTGAGGGAGTGCCGCACTGTCGGAGTGTCAGTACTGAGGGAGTGACGCACTGTCAGAAGGTCAGTTCTGAGGGAGTGCCGCACTGTCGGAGGGTCAGTACTGAGGGAGTGCTGCGCTGTCGGAGGGTCAGTACTGAGCGAGTGCCGTACTGGCGGTCTGTCAGTACTGAGGGAGTGCCGCACTGTCAAAGGGTCAGTACTGAGGGAGTGCCGCACTGTCAGAAGGTCAGTTCTGAGGGAGCGCTGGACTTTCGAAGGGTCAGTAATGACGGACTGCCGCACTGTCGGACGGTCAATACTGAGGGAGTGCTGCACTGTCGGAGGTTCAGTACTGAGGGAGTGCTGCACTGTTGGAGGGTCAGTACTGAGGGAGAACCGCAGTGTCGGATGTTCAGTACTGAGGGAGTGCTGCACTGTCGGAGGGTCAATACTGAGGGAGTGCCGCACTGTCGGAGGGTCAGTACTGAGGAAGTGCCGCACTGTCGGAGGGTCAGTACTGAGGGAGCGCCGCACAGTCAGAGTGTCAGTACTGAGCGAGTGCCGCACTCTCCGAGTGTCAGTACTAAGGGAGTGCCGCACTGTTGGAGGGGCACTGCTGAGGGAGTGCCGCACTGTGAGAGGGTCAGTACTGAGGGAGTGCCACACTGTCACAGGGTCAGTACTGAGGGACGGCCGCACTGTCAGAGGTTCAGTGCAGACGGTGTGCAGCACTGTCTGAGGGTCAACACTGTGGGAGTGCTGCATTGTCGGAGGGGCAGTACTGAAGGAGTGCCGCACTGTCGGAGGGTCAGTGCTGAGGGAGTGCCGCACTGTCGGAGGGTCAGTACTGAGGGAGTGCCAGACTGTCGGAGGGTCAGTACTGAGGGAGCGCCGCAATGTCGGAGGGTCAGTACTGAGGGAGTGACGCACTGTCGGAGGGTCATTACGGAGGGAGTGCTGCACTGTCGGAGGGTCAGTACTGAGGGAGTGCCGCACTGTCGGAAGGTCAGAGCTGAGGGAGTGCCGCCACTGTCAGAGGGTCAGTACTGAGGGAGTGCCGCACTCTCCGAGTGTCAGTACTAAGGGAGTGCCGCACTGTTGGAGGGTCACTGCTGAGGGAGTGCCGCACTGTGAGAGGGTCAGTACTGAGGGAGTGCCGCACTGTCGGAGGGTCAGTACTGAGGGAGTGCCGCACTGTCGGAAGGTCAGTACTGAGGGAGTGCTGCACTGTCGTAGGGTCAGTACTGAGGGAGTGCCGCACTGTCGGAGGGTCAGTACTGAGGGAGTGCTGCACTGTCGGAAGGTCAGTGCTGACGGAGTGCTGCGCTGTCGGAGGGTCAGTACTGAGGGAGCGCCGCACAGTCAGAAGGTCAGTTCTGCGGGAGTGCCGCACTGTCAGAAGGTCAGTTCTGCGGGAGTGCCGCACTGTCAGAAGGTCAGTTCCGAGGGTGCGCTGGACTTTCGAAGGGTCAGTACTGAGGGACTGCCGCACTGTCGGAGGGTCAGTACTGAGGGAATGCCGCACTGTCGGAGGGTCAGTACTGAGGGAATGCCGCACTGTCGGAGGGTCAGTACTGAGGGAGTGCCGCACTGTCAGAGGGTCAGTACTGAGGGAGTGCCGCACTGTCGGAGGGTCAGTACTCAGGGACAGCTGCACTGTCGGAGGGTCAGTACTGAGGGAGTGCCGCACTGTCGGAGGGTCAGCACTGAGGGAGTGCCGCACTGTCGGAGGGTCAGTACTGAGGGAGTGCCACACAGCCGGTAGGTCAGTACTGAGGGAGCGCCTCACTGTCAGAGGGTCAGTTCTGAGGGAGCGCCGCACTGTCGGAGGGTCAGTACTGGGGGAGTGCCGCACTGTCGGAGGGTCAGTACTGAGGGTGTGCCGCACTGTCGGAGTTTCAGTGCAGACGGTGTGCGGCACTGCTGAAGGTCACCAATGTGGGAGTGCTGCACTGTGGGAGGGTCAGTACTGAGAGACAGCTAGACTGTCAGAGGGTCTGTACAGAGGGATTGCCGCACTGTCAGAGAGTAAGTACTGAGTGAGTGCTGCGCTGTCGAAGGGTCAGTACTGAGGGAGTGCCGCGCTGTTGGAGGGTCAGTACTGAGGGAGTGCTGCACTGTTGGAGGGTCAAAATGAGGGAGTGCTGCGCTGTCGGAGAGTCAGTGATGAGGGAGTGCGTCACTGTCAGAAGGTAAGTTCTGTGGGAGTGCCGCACTGTCAGAGGGTCAGTACTGAGGGAGTGCTGCGCTGTCGGAGGGTCAGTACTGAGGGCGTGCCGTACTGGCGGTGTGTCAGTACTGAGGGAGTGCCGCACTGTCGGAGGGTCAGTACTGAGGGAGTGCCGCACTGTCGGAGTGTCAGTACTGAGGGAGTGACACACTGTCAGAAGGTCAGTTCTGAGGGAGTGCCGCACTGTCGGAGGGTCAGTACTGAGGGAGTGCTGCGCTGTCGGAGGGTCAGTACTGAGCGAGTGCCGTACTGGCGGTGTGTCAGTACTGAGGGAGCGCCGCACTGTCGGAGGGTCAGTACTGAGGGAGTGTCGCACTGTCGGAGGGTCAGTACTGAGGGAGCTCCGCACTGTCGGAGGGTCAGTACTGAGGGAGTGCCGCACTGTCGGAGGGTCAGTACTGAGGGAGAGCCGCACTGTCGGAGTGTCAGTACTGAGGGAGTGCCGCACTGTCAGAAGGTCAGTTCTGAGGGAGCGCTGGACTTTCGAAGGGTCAGTAATGACGGACTGCCGCACTGTCGGACGGTCAATACTGAGGGAGTGCTGCACTGTCGGAGGTTCAGTACTGAGGGAGTGCTGCACTGTTGGAGGGTCAGTACTGAGGGAGAACCGCAGTGTCGGATGTTCAGTACTGAGGGAGTGCTGCACAGTCGGAGGGTCAATACTGAGGGAGTGCCGCACTGTCGGAGGGTCAGTACTGAGGGAGTGCCACACTGTCGGAGGGTCAGTACTGAGGGAGTGCTGCACTGTCGGAGGGAAAATACTGAGGGAGTGCTGCACTGTCGGAGGTTCAGTACTGAGGGATTGCCGCACTGTCGGAGGGTCAGTACTGAGGGAGTGCTGCACTATTTGAGGGTCAATACTGAGGGAGTGCTGCACTGTCGGAGGTTCAGTACTGAGGGAGTGCTGCACTGTTGGAGGGTCAGTACTGAGGGAGAACCGCACTGTCGGATGTTCAGTACTGAGGGAGTGCGGCACTGTCGGAGCGTCAGTACTGAGGGAGTGCCGCACTGTCGGTGGTAAAGTACTGAGGGAGTGCGGCACTGTCGGAGGGTCAGTACTGAGGGAGCGCCGCACTGTGAGAGGGTCTGTACTGAGGGAGTGCCGCACTGTCGGAGGGTCAGTCCTGAGGGAACACTGCACTTTCGGAGTGTCAGTACTGAGGGAGCACTGCACTGTCGGAGGGTAAGTACTGAGGGAGTGCCGCACTGTCGGAGGGTCAGTACTGAGGGAGTGCCCCACTGTCGGAGGGTAAGTGCTGAGGGAGTGCCACACAGCCGGTGGAACAGTACTGAGGGAGTGCCGCACTGTCAGAGGGTCAGTACTGAGGGAGTGCCGCACTGTCAGAGGGTCAGAACTGAGGGGGCGCCGCACTGTCGGAGGGTCAGTACTGAGGGAGTGCCGCACTGTCGGAGGGTCAGTACAGATGGAGCGCTGCACTGTCGGAGGGTAAGTACTGAGGGAGTGACGCACTGTCGGCGGGTCAGTACTGAGGGAGTGCCGCACTGTCGGAGGGTTAGTACTGAGGGAGAGCCGCACTGTCAGAGGGTCAGTACTGAGGGAGTGCTGCACTGTCGGAGGGTCAGTACTGAGGGAGTGCTGCACTGTCGGAGGGTCAGTACTGAGGGACTGCCGCACTGTCGGAGGGGCAGTACTGAGGGAGCGCCGCACTGTCGGAGGGTCAGTACTGAGGGAGCGCCGCACTGGCGGAGAGTCTGTAATGAGGGAGTGCCGCACTGTCGGAGGGTCAGTACTTAGGGAGTGCCGCACTGTCAGAGGGTCAGTACTGAGGGAGTGCCGCACTGTCGGAGGGTCAGTACTGAGGGAGTGCTGCACTGGCGGAGAGTCTGTAATGAGGGAGTGCCGCACTGTCGGAGGGTCTGTACTGAGGGAGTGCTGCACTGTCGGAGGTTCAGTACTGAGGGAGTTCCGCACTGTCCGAGTGTCAGTACTGAGGGAGTGCTGCACTGTCAGAGGGTCAGTTCTGAGGGAGGGCCGCACTGTCAGAGGGTCAGTACTGAGGGAGCGCCGCACTGTCGGAGGGTCAGTACTGAGGAAGTGCCGCACTGTCGGAGGGTCAGTACTGAGGGAGCGCCGCACTGTCAGAGTGTCAGTACTGAGCGAGTGCCGCACTCTCCGAGTGTCAGTACTAAGGGAGTGCCGCACTGTTGGAGGGGCACTGCTGAGGGAGTGCCGCACTGTGAGAGGGTCAGTACTGAGGGAGTGCCACACTGTCACAGGGTCAGTACTGAGGGACGGCCGCACTGTCAGCGGTTCAGTGCAGACGGTGTGCAGCACTGTCTGAGGGTCAACACTGTGGGAGTGCTGCATTGTCGGAGGGGCAGTACTGAGGGAGTGCCGCACTGTCGGAGGGTCAGTGCTGAGGGAGTGCCGCACTGTCGGAGGGTCAGTACTGAGGGAGTGCCAGACTGTCGGAGGGTCAGTACTGAGGGAGCGCCGCAATGTCGGAGGGTCAGTACTGAGGGAGTGACGCACTGTCGGAGGGTCATTACGGAGGGAGTGCTGCACTGTGGGAGGGTCAGTAGTGAAGGAGTGCCGCACTGTCAGAGGTTAAGTACTGAGGGAGTGCCGCACTGTCGGAGGGTCAGTACTGAGGGAGCGCCGCACTGTCGGAGGGTCAGTACTGAGGGAGCGCCGCACTGTCGGAGGGTCAGTACTGAGGGAGTGCCGCACTCTCCGAGTGTCAGTACTAAGGGAGTGCCGCACTGTTGGAGGGTCACTGCTGAGGGAGTGCCGCACTGTGAGAGGGTCAGTACTGAGGGAGTGCCGCACTGTCGGAGGGTCAGTACTGAGGGAGTGACGCACTGTCGGATGGTCAGTACTGAGGGAGTGCCGCACTGTCGGAAGGTCAGTACTGAGGCAGAACTGCAATGTTGGAGGGTCAGTACTGAAGGAGTGCCGCACTGTCGGAGGGTCAGTAGTGAGGGAGTGCCGCACTGTCAGTACTGAGGGAGTGCCGCACTGTCGGAGGGTCAGTACTGAGGGAGAGCTGCACTGTCGGAGGGTCAGTACTGAGGGAGTGCCGCACTGTCGGAGGGTCAGCACTGAGGGAGTGCCACACTGTCGGAGGGTCAGTACTGAGGGAGTGCCACACAGCCGGTAGGTCAGTACTGAGGGAGCGCCTCACTGTCAGAGGGTCAGTTCTGAGGGAGCGCCGCACTGTCGGAGGGTCAGTACTGGGGGAGTGCCGCACTGTCGGAGGGTCAGTACTGATGGAGTGCTGCACTGTCGGAGGGTCAGTACTGAGGGATTGCTGCACTGTCGGAGGGTCAGTACTGAGGGATTGCCGCACTGTCGGAGGGTCAGTACTGAGGGAGTGCCACACTGTCGGAGGGTCAGTACTGAGCGAGTGCCACACTGTCGGTGGGTCAGTACTGAGGGAAAGCTGCACTGTCGGAGGGTCAGTGCTGATGGAGTGCTGCACTGTCGGAGGGTAAGTACTGAGGGAGTGCTGCACTGTCCGAGTGTCAGTAATAGGAAGTGCTGCACTGTCGGAGGTCAGTGCTGAGGGAGTGCCACACTGTCGGAGGGTCAGTACTGAGCGAGTGCCACACTGTCGGTGGGTCAGTACTGAGGGAAAGCTGCACTGTCGGAGGGTCAGTGCTGATGGAGTGCTGCACTGTCGGCGGGTAAGTACTGAGGGAGTGCTGCACTGTCCGAGTGTCAGTAATAGGAAGTGCCGCACTGTCAGAGGGTCAGTACAGAGGGAATGCCGCACTGTCAGAGGGTCAGTACTGAGGGAGCGCCGCACTGTCGGTAAGTCAGTACTGAGGGAGTGCCGCACTGTCGGAGGGTCAGTACTGAGGGAGTGCTGCACTGTCGGAGGGTGAGTACTGAAGGTGTGCCGCACTGTCGGAGGGTCAGTACTGAGGGAGTGCCGCACTGTCGGAGGGTCAGTACTGAGGGAGTGCCGCACTGTCGGAAGGTCAGTACTGAGGGAGTGCTGCGCTGTTGGAGGGTCAGTACTGCGGGAATGCCGAACTATCGGAGGGTAAGTACTCAGGGAGTTCCTCACGGTCAGAGGGTCAGTACTGAGGGAGTGCTGCACTGTCGGTAAGTCAGTACTGAGGGAGTGCCGCACTGTGGGAGGGTCAGTACTGAGGGAGTGCCGCACTGTCGGAGGGTCAGTGCTGAGGAAGTGCCGCACTGTCGGAGGGTCAGTACCGAGGGATGCTGCACTGTCGGATCGTCAGTACTGAGGGAGTGCCGCACTGTCGGAGGATCAGTACTGAGGGAGCGCCGCACTGTCGGAGGGTCAGTACTGAGGGAGTGCCGCACTGTCGGAGGATCAGTACTGAGGGAGCGCCGCACTGTCGGAGGGTCAGTACTGAGGGAGTGCCGCACTGTGGGAGGGTCAGTACTGAGGGAGTGCCGCACTGTGGGAGGGTCAGTACTGAGGGAGTGCTGCACTGTCGGAGGGTCAGTACTGAGGGAGTGCCGCACTGTCGGAGGGTCAGTACTGAGGGAGTGCCGCACTGTCGGAGGGTCAGTACTGAGGGAGTGCAGCAGTGTCGAAGTGTCAGCACTGAGGGAGTGATGCACTGTCGGAGGGTCAGTACTGAGGGATCGCCGCACTATTGGAGGGTCAGTACTGAAGGAGTGCCGCACTGTCGGAGGGTCAGTACTGAGGGAATGCCGCACTGTCGGTGGGTCAGTACTGAAGGAGTGCCGCACTGTAGGAGGGTCAGTACTGAGGGAGTGCCGCACTATAGGAGGGTCAGTACTGAGGGAGCGCCGCACTATAGGAGGGTCAGTACTGAGGGAGTGCCGCACTGTTGGAAGGTCAGTACAGAGGGAGCACCTCACTGTCGGAGGGTCAGTACTGAGGGAGCGCCGTGCTGTCGGAGGATCAGTACTGAGGGAGCGCCGCACGTTCGGAGGGTCAGTACTGAGGGAGTGCCGCACTGTCGGAGGGTCAGTACTGAGGGAGTGCCGCACTGTCGGAGGGTCAGTACTGAGGGAGCGCCGTGCTGTCGGAGGATCAGTACTGAGGGAGCGCCGCACGGTCGGAGGGTCAGTACTGAGGGAGTGCCGCACTGTCGGAGGGTCAGTACTGAGGGAGTGCCGCACTGTCGGAGGGTCAGTACTGAGGGAGTGCTGCACTGTCGGAAAGTCAGTACTGAGGGAGAGCCGCACTGTCGGAGGGTCAGTACTGAGGGAGTGCCGCACTGTCGGAGGGTCAGTACTGAGGGAGTGCCGCACTGTCGGAGGGACAGTACTGAGGGAGTGCCGCACTGTCGGAGGGTCAGTACTGAGGGAGTGCCGCACTGTCGGAGGGTCAGTACTGAGGGAGCGCCGTGCTGTCGGAGGATCAGTACTGAGGGAGCGCCGCACAGTCGGAGGGTCAGTACTGAGGGAGTGCCGCACTGTCGGAGGGTCAGTACTGAGGGAGTGCCGCACTGTCGGAGGGACAGTACCGAGGGAGTGCCGCACTGTCAGAGGGTCAGTACTGAGGGAGTGCCGCACTGTCGGAGGGACAGTACTGAGGGTGTGCTGCACTGTCGGAGGGTCAGTACTGAGGGAGCGCCGCACTGTCGGAGGGTCAGTACTGAGGGAGCGCCACACTGTCGGAGGGTCAATACAGAGGGATTGCCGCACTGTCGGAGGGTCAGTACTGAGGGAGTGCCGCACTGTCGGAGGGTCAGTACTGGGGACCCCCTGTAAATACTGACACACTCCCCCTGGGGAACGCCTGTAAATACTTACACACTCCCCGGGGACACCCTGTAAATACTGACACACTCCCCGGGGACCCCCTGTAAATACTGACACACTCCCCGGGGACCCCCTGTAAATACTGACACACTCCCCGGGGACCTCCTGTAAATACTGACACACTCCCCGGGGACCTCCTGTAAATACTGACACACTCCCCGGGGACCTCCTGTAAATACTGACACACTCCCCGGGGATTCCTGTAAATACTGACACACTCCCCGGGGACTCCCTGTAAATACTGACACACTCCCCGGGGACCCCCTGTAAACACTGACCCACTCCCCGGGGACCCCCTGTAAATACTGACACACTCCCCGGGGACCCCCTGTAAATACTGACACACTCCCCGGGGACCCCCTGTAAATACTGACACACTCCTCCTGGCGAACGCCTGTAAATACTGACACACTCCCCCTGTGGAATGCCTGTAAATACTGACACACTCCCCCTGGCGAACGCCTGTAAATACTGACACACTCCCCCTGTGGAATGCCTGTAAATACTGACACACTCCCCAGGGATTCCCCTGTAAATACTGACACACTCCCCCTGGGGTACGCCTGTAAATACTGACACACTCCCCCTGGGGAACGCCTGTAAATACTGACACACTCCCCCTGTGGAATGCCTGTAAATACTGACACACTCCCCAGGGATTCCCCTGTAAATACTGACACACTCCCCCTGGGGTACGCCTGTAAATACTGACACACTCCCCCTGGGGAACGCCTGTAAATACTGACACACTCCCCCTGGGGTACGCCTGTAAATCCGCTTTGAATGAGTCAATTAGATGTTGTGACATCTGCTCCCTCATCTCAGGGATGCACAATAACCTTCTCCAAATATTTACTCCATTCCCCCATCTGGAGCGTCCCTGTTGAAGCTGCTTCCACCGTCCTTACAGGCAGCGCCTTGCAGAGCACAGCGGCTCACTGTATTAAAAACCAGCCCCCTCTTCCTGATCTCCTGCTCCCCACGGCCGGCCCCCACCCCCGCCCCACCTCATTTCCCCATTCTCCTGGCTCCGTGCCCCTCTGGTTATCGACCCCCCCCCGACCCCCTCCCCAGCCACCGGAAGCAGGTTCACCCGACCGACTGGAGCGAAATCCCTTCGCGAACTCGAACGCCTCGATTCAAACCATCCCCTTACCCATCTCCGCTTTCAAGAGATGGATCCCATCCCGCTCCGGGAAAGCAACAGGCACTTTGAAGGCGGCTCGTTTCCCACAATCGAGTGTTCATGACTAGATAATCTGGGGGGGTTTTTTTTTGATGTTGGTTTAGGGATAAACTGTGGCCCCGGGACACCAGACAGATCTCACCCTCCCTCGTCCCATAGTGACCGTGAGAAAGTTTACAGCCCCACGTCAGAGGACGGACGGAGAATTCAGCCTCATGTCTCATCCTCAGGGACTGCAGCTCCCAGCAGTGCGGCACTCCCTCAGTACTGACCCTCCGACAGTGCGGCACTCCCTCAGTACTGACCCTCTGACAGTGCGGCACTCCCTCAGTACTGACCCTCCGACAGTGCGGCGCTCCCTCAGTACTGACCCTCCGACTGTGCGGCACTCCCTCAGTACTGACCCTCCGACAGTGCGGCACTCCCTCAGTACTGATCCTCTGACAGTGCGACTCTCCCTCAGTAATGACGCTCCGACAGTGCAGCACTCCCTCAGTACTGACCCTCCGACAGTGCGGCTCTCCCTCAGTACTGACCCTCCGACAGTGCAGCACTCCCTCAGTACTGACCCTCCGACAGTGCGGCGCTCCCTCAGTACTGACCCTCCGACAGTGCGGCACTCCCTCAGTACTGACCCTCCGACAGTGCGGCACTCCCTCAGTACTGACCCTCTGACAGTGCGGCGCTCCCTCAGTACTGACCCTCCGACAGTGCGGCGCTCCCTCAGTACTGACCCCTCCGACAGTGCGGCGCTCCCTCAGTACTGACCCCTCCGACAGTGCGGCGCTCCCTCTAAGCTGTACCCTCTACCAGCCTCCAATTCTGCACCGGTGTCTGTGCTGCAGGAGTGCATGAACAGCCTCTCCAGTCTCTGCGTGTGAAGCCTCTCCTCTCTGGTCCTGCTCTGCTCCATTTCATCTGAGTGGTACCTGCTCACCCACGAGAGCCATATACCCTCCGAGGCTGTTACACATTGACTCACCTGCCCTCCGTCTGGTCTCACCGACCCTGGAGATGACATGGTTCAAGCCCGGCGATGCCTCCTGCCGTCGGTCTGCATTCGCTGAGGGCTGCGGCTGGTGGTGGTTCCTGACCGAGCTGCAGCGAGGTGGAGGGGGGGACTGAAGGCTCTTGGAGTGCCTGCTTGGTTGGTACAGTCGCTCCCAGGTGGTTCATGGATAGGTGGAGGTGGGGTGTGGGAGAGTGGGGTGTTATTTTCCACTTTGATATTGTGACAATCAGCTGAGCCTCGAGATGTTTATCCAGCCCGTGACTGGAAAGCAGAGCTATAAAAACAACATCAGCCAGGGAGACGCAATCAACAGCGATGGGGGTGAGAGAGACAGAGAGAGACAGAGAGAGACAGAGAGAGAGAGAGAGAGAGAGAGAGGGGCCCACAGGGAACTGAACAGGCCAACAACAAAGTGAATACAGCACAACAGGAAGAATCAGCGATAGCCCAGTGACAGCCACCTCACCCCTAGGTCCCAAGGTGCTGGGTTCAAGCCTCACTGAGGGGGTGCCGCACTGTCAGAGGGTCAGTACTGAGGGAGTGCCGCACTGTCAGAGGGTCAGTACTGAGGGAGTGCCGCACTGTCGGAGGGCCAGTACTGAGGGAGTGCCGCACTGTCGGAGGGTCAATACTGAGGGAGCGCCGCACTGTCGAAGGGTCAGTACTGAGGGAGTGCCGCACTGTCGGAGGGCCAGTACTGAGGGAGTGCCGCACTGCCAGAGGGTCAGTACTCAGGGAGTGCCACACAGTCGGAGGGCCAGTACTGAGGGAGTGCAGCACTGTCAGAGGATCAGTACTGAGGGACTGCTGCACTGTGGGAGGGTCAGTACTGAGGGAGTGCCGCATTGTCGGAGGGTCAGTACTGAGGGAGTGCCGCACTGTCGGAGGGTCAGTACTGAGGGAACGCCGCACTGTCGGAGGGTCAGTACTGAGGGAGTGCCGCACTGTCGGAGGGTCAGTACTGAGGGAGCGCCGCACTGTCGGAGGATCAGTACTGAGGGAGTGCCGCACTGTCAGAGGGCCAGTACTGAGGGAGTGCCACACTGCCAGAGTGTCAGTACTGAGGGAGTGGCGCACTGTCGGAGGGTCAGTACTGAGGGAGTGCCGCACTGTCAGAGGGTCAGTACTGAGGGAGTGCCGCACTGTTGGACAGACAGTACTGAGGGAGTGCAGCACTATCAGAGGTTCAGTACTGAGGGAGTGCCGCACTGCCAGAGGGTCAGTACTCAGGGAGTGATGCACTGTCGGAGGGTCAGTACTCAGGGAGTGCCGCACTGTCGGAGGGTCAGTACTGAGGGAGTGCCGCACTGTCGGAGGGTCAGTAATGAGGGAGTGCCGCACTGTTGGAGGGTCAGTACTGAGGGAGCGCCGCACTGTCGGAGGGTAAGTACTGAGGGAGTGCTGCACTGTCGGAGGGTCAGTACTGAGGGAGTGCCGCACTGTCGGTGGGTCAGTACTGAGGGAGCACCGCACTGTCGGAGGGTCAGTACTGAGGGAGCGCCGCACTGTCGGAGGGTCAGTACTGAGGGAGTGCCGCACTGTTGGAGGGTCAGTATTGAGGGAGTGCCGCACTGTCGGAGGGTCAGTACTGAGGGAGCGCCGCACTGTCGGAGGGTCAGTACTGATGGAGTGCCGCACTGTCGGAGGGTCAGTACTGAGGGAGTGCCGCACTGTCGGAGGGTCAGTAATGAGGGAGTGCCTCACTGTCGGAGGGTCAGTACTGAGGGAGTGCCGCACTGTCAGAGGGTCAGTACTGAGGGAGCGCCGCACTGTCGGAGGGTCAGTAATGAGGGAGTGCCTCACTGTCGGAGGGTCAGTACTGAGGGAGTGCCGCACTGTCGGAGGGTCAGTACTGAGGGAGCGCCGCACTGTCGGAGGGTCAGTACTGAGGGAGTGCCGCACTGTCAGAGGGTCAGTACTGAGGGAGTGCCGCACTGTCGGAGGGTCAGTACTGAGGGAGTGCCGCACTGTCGGAGGGTAAGTACTGAGGGAGTGCTGCACTGTCGGAGGGTAAGTACTGAGGGAGTGCTGCACTGTCGGAGGGTCAGTACTGAGGGAGTGCCGCACTGTCGGAGGGTCAGTACTGAGGGAGTGCCGCACTGTCGGAGGGTCAGTACTGAGGGAGTGCCGCACTGTTGGAGGGTCAGTACTGAGGGAGTGCCAGACTGTCAGAGGGTCAGTACTGAGGGAGTGCCGCACTGTCAGAGGGTCAGTACTGAGGGAGTGCCGCACTGTCGGAGGGTCAGTACTGAGGGATTGCCGCACTGTCGGAGGGTCAGTAATGAGGGAGTGCCACACTGTCGAAGGGTCAGTAATGAGGGAGTGCTGCACTGTTGGAGGGTAAGTACTGAGGGAGTGCCGCACGGTCGGAGGGTAAGTACTGAGGGAGTGCTGCACTGTCGGAGGGTCAGTACTGAGGGAGCGCCGCACTGTCGGAGGGTCAGTACTGAGGGAGTGCTGCACTGTCAGAGGGTCAGTACTGAGGGAGTGCTGCACTGTCGGAGGGTCAGTACTGAGGGAGTGCCGCACTGTCGGAGGGTAAGTACTGAGGGAGTGCCGCACTGTCGGAGGGTCAGTACTGAGGGAGTGCTGCACTGTCAGAGGGTCAGTACTGAGGGAGTGCCGCACTGTCGGAGGGTCAGTACTGAGGGAGTGCTGCACTGTCGGAGGGTCAGTACTGAGGGAGTGCCGCACTGTCGGAGGGTCAGTACTGAGGGAGCGCCGCACTGTCGGAGGGTCAGTAGTGAGGGAGTGCTGCACTGTCGGAGGGTCAGTAGTGAGGGAGTGCCCGCACTGTCGGAGGGTCAGTAGTGAGGGAGTGCTGCACTGTCGGAGGGTCAGTACTGAGGGAGTGCTGCACTGTCGGAGGGTAAGTACTGAGGGAGTGCTGCACTGTCGGAGGGTCAGTAGTGAGGGAGTGCTGCACTCCCTCAGTACTGAGCCTTTATTCTTCAAATCTCCTGAGGGTTTGGGACAATTCGACCCGATCCCACCTAACAGGGCTTCCCCCCCCCACCCCACCCACGCAGGGATCAGTCCCTTGAACCTTGGTCTAACTCACTGGCTGGGGACTGTGCCCTTCCTCAGGACAGGCGTGGTCTCACTGCTGCCCTGCCTGATCCGGGTAGGAGCCCGTTTCTCTTGCACTCCCACCTATTCATCTTGCGCCCATTAGGACAAAGGCAAGAAGGCCAAATTTCAAACTCTCACAACAATTTATACCCCGCGAGGAAAGGGCGCTGAGTGGCTGGCAAGTCGATTCTGATTGGGCGAGGGGTTGCCAGAGAGAAAGCAACAGGGAACTCTCTTAACGCAAAGCTCCCGAGTAGTTCATAAAAGGCACGAAGCTGGCGTATGTTCCTTTTATTTGAAGAGGAGGGATCGCTGCCTTTGAATGGATGTCACTTCTCTCTCTCCCTTCTGACACACTCTCTCTCTCTCTCTCTCTCTCCCTCCTGAAATAGTCTCTCTCTCTCTCTCTCCTGAAATAGTGTCTCTCTCTCTCTCTCTCTCTCTCTCTCTCCCTCCTGAAATAGTCTCTCTCTCTCTCTCTCTCCCTTCTGACACACTCTCTCTCTCTCTCTCTCTCTCCCTCCTGAAATAGTCTCTCTCTCTCTCTCTCTCCCTTCTGACACACTCTCTCTCTCTCTCTCTCTCCCTCCTGAAATAGTCTCTCTCTCTCTCTCTCTCCCTTCTGACACACTCTCTCTCTCTCTCTCTCTCCCTTCTGACACACTCTCTCTCTCTCTCTCTCTCTCCCTTCTGACACACTCTCTCTCTCTCTCCCTTCTGACACACTCTCTCTCTCTCTCTCTCTCTCCCTTCTGACACACTCTCTCTCTCTCCCTTCTGACACACTCTCTCTCTCTCTCTCCCTTCTGACACACTCTTTCTGTCTCTCTCCCTTCTGACACAATCTCTCTCTCTCCCTTCTGACACACTCTCTCTCTCTCTCTCCCTTCTGACACAGTCTCTCTCTCTCTCTCTCTCCCTTCTGACACACTCTCTCTCTCTCTCTCCCTTCTGACACAGTCTCTCTCTCTCTCTCCCGTCTGACACTCTCTCTCTCTCTCTCCCTTCTGACACACTCTCTCTCTCTCTCTCCCTTCTGACACACTCTCTCTCTCTCTCTCCCTTCTGACACACTCTCTCTCTCTCTCTCCCTTCTGACACACTCTCTTTCTCTCTCCCTTCTGACACACTCTCTCTCTCTCTCTCCCTTCTGACACACTCTCTCTCTCTCTCTCTCCCTTCTGACACACTCTCTCTCTCTCTCCCTTCTGACACACTCTCTCTCTCTCCCTTCTGACACACTCTCTCTCTCTCTCTCCCTTCTGACACACTCTCTCTCTCTCTCTCCCTTCTGACACACTCTCTCTCTCTCTCTCCCTTCTGACACACTCTCTCTCTCTCTCTCCCTTCTGACACACTCTCTCTCTCTCTCTCCCTTCTGACACACTCTCTCTCTCTCTCTCTCCCTTCTGACACACTCTCTCTCTCTCTCTCCCTTCTGACACACTCTCTCTCTCTCTCCCTTCTGACACACTCTCTCTCTCTCTCTCTCTCCCTTCTGACACACTCTCTCTCTCTCTCCCTTCTGACACACTCTCTCTCTCTCCCTTCTGACACACTCTCTCTCTCTCTCCCTTCTGACACACTCTCTCTCTCTCCCTTCTGACACACTCTCTCTCTCTCTCTCTCCCTTCTGACACACTCTCTCTCTCTCTCTCCCTTCTGACACACTCTCTTTCTCTCTCCCTTCTGACACACTCTCTCTCTCTCTCTCCCTTCTGACACACTCTCTCTCTCTCTCTCTCTCCCTTCTGACACTCTCTCTCTCTCTCTCCCTTCTGACACACTCTCTCTCTCTCTCTCTCCCTTCTGACACACTCTCTCTCTCTCTCTCCCTTCTGACACACTCTCTCTCTCTCTCCCCCTTCTGACACACACTCTCTCTCTCTCTCCCTTCTGACACACTCTCTCTCTCTCTCCCTTCTGACACACTCTCTCTCTCCCTTCTGACACACTCTCTCTCTCTCTCCCTTCTGACACACTCTCTCTCTCTCTCTCCCTTCTGACACACTCTCTCTCTCTCTCTCTCCCTTCTGACACACTCTCTCTCTCTCTCTCCCTTCTGACACACTCTCTCTCTCTCTCTCCCTTCTGACACACTCTCTCTCTCTCTCCCTTCTGACACACTCTCTCTCTCCCTTCTGACACACTCTCTCTCTCTCTCTCCCTTCTGACACACTCTCTCTCTCTCTCCCTTCTGACACACTCTCTCTCTCTCTCCCTTCTGACACTCTCTCTCTCTCCCTTCTGACACACTCTCTCTCTCTCTCCCGTCTGACACACACTCTCTCTCTCTCTCTCTCCCTTCTGACACACTCTCTCTCTCTCTCTCTCCCTTCTGACACACTCTCTCTCTCTCCCTTCTGACACACTCTCTCTCTCTCCCTTCTGACACACTCTCTCTCTCTCTCTCTCCCTTCTGACACACTCTCTCTCTCTCTCTCTCCCTTCTGACACACTCTCTCTCTCTCTCTCCCTTCTGACACACTCTCTCTCTCTCTCTCTCTCCCTTCTGACACACTCTCTCTCTCTGTCTCTCTCCCTTCTGACACACTCTCTCTCTCTCCCTTCTGACACACTCTCTCTCTCTCTCTCCCTTCTGACACAGTCTCTCTCTCTCTCTCTCCCTTCTGACACACTCTCTCTCTCTCTCCCTTCTGACACACTCTCTCTCTCTCTCCCTTCTGACACACTCTCTCTCTCTCTCTCCCTTCTGACACAGTCTCTCTCTCTCTCTCTCCCTTCTGACACACTCTCTCTCTCTCTCCCTTCTGACACACTCTCTCTCTCTCTCTCTCCCTTCTGACACACTCTCTCTCTCTCTCCCTTCTGACACACTCTCTCTCTCTCCCTTCTGACACACTCTCTCTATCTCCCTTCTGACACACTCTCTCTCTCTCTCTCTCCCTTCTGACACACTCTCTCTCTCTCCCTTCTGACACACTCTCTCTCTGTCTCTCTCCCTTCTGACACACTCTCTCTCTCTCTCCCTTCTGACACACTCTCTCTCTCTCTCCCTTCTGACACACTCTCTCTCTCCCTTCTGACACACTCTCTCTCTCTCTCCCTTCTGACACACTCTCTCTCTCTCTCCCTTCTGACACACTCTCTCTCTCTCTCTCCCTTCTGACACACTCTCTCTCTCTCTCTCCCTTCTGACACACTCTATCTCTCTCTCTCCCTTCTGACACAGTCTCTCTCTCTCTCTCTCCCTTCTGACACACTCTCTCTCTCTCTCCCTTCTGACACACTCTCTCTCTCTCTCTCTCCCTTCTGACACAGTCTCTCTCTCTCTCTCTCCCTTCTGACACACTCTCTCTCTCTCTCTCTCTCCCTTCTGACACACACTCTCTCTCTCTCCCTTCTGACACTCTCTCTCTCTCTCTCCCTTCTGACACACTCTCTCTCTCTCCCTTCTGACACACTCTCTCTCTCTCTCCCTTCTGACACACTCTCTCTCTCTCTCTCTCCCTTCTGACACTCTCTCTCTCTCTCTCTCCCTTCTGACACAGTCTCTCTCTCTCTCTCTCTCCCTTCTGACACACTCTCTCTCTCTCTCTCTCCCTTCTGACACAGTCTCTCTCTCTCTCTCTCTCCCTTCTGACACAGTCTCTCTCTCTCTCTCTCTCCCTTCTGACACACTCTCTCTCTCTCTCTCCCTTCTGACACACTCTCTCTCTCTCTCTCCCTTCTGACACACTCTCTCTCTCTCTCTCCCTTCTGACACAGTCTCTCTCTCTCTCCCTTCTGACACACTCTCTCTCTCTCTCTTCTGACACACTCTCTCTCTCTCTCCCTTCTGACACACTCTCTCTCTGTCTCTCTCCCTTCTGACACACTCTCTCTCTCTCTCTCCCTTCTGACACACTCTCTCTCTCTGTCTCTCTCCCTTCTGACACTCTCTCTCTCTCTCTCCCTTCTGACACACTCTCTCTCTCTCTCTCTCCCTTCTGACACACTCTCTCTCTCTCTCTCCCTTCTGACACACTCTCTCTCTCTCTCCCTTCTGACACACTCTCTCTCTGTCTCTCTCCCTTCTGACACACTCTCTCTCTCTCTCCCTTCTGACACACTCTCTCTCTCTCTCTCTCCCTTCTGACACACTCTCTCTCTCTCTCTCTCCCTTCTGACACACTCTCTCTCTCTCTCTCCCTTCTGACACACTCTCTCTCTCTCTCCCTTCTGACACACTCTCTCTCTGTCTCTCTCCCTTCTGACACACTCTCTCTCTCTCTCCCTTCTGACACACTCTCTCTCTCTCTCTCTCCCTTCTGACACACTCTCTCTCTCTCTCCCTTCTGACACACTCTCTCTCTCTCTCCCCTTCTGACACACTCTCTCTCTCTCCCTTCTGACACACTCTCTCTCTCTCTCTCTCTCCCTTCTGACACACTCTCTCTCTCTCTCTCTCCCTTCTGACACACTCTCTCTCTCTCTCTCTCCCTTCTGACACACTCTCTCTCTCTCTCTCCCTTCTGACACACTCTCTCTCTCTCTCTCCCTTCTGACACACTCTCTCTCTCTCTCTCTCTCTCCCTTCTGACACACTCTCTCTCTCTCTCTCCCTTCTGACACACTCTCTCTCTCTCTCTCTCTCTCCCTTCTGACACACTCTCTCTCTCTCCCTTCTGACACACTCTCTCTCTCTCTCTCTCTCTCCCTTCTGACACACTCTCTCTCTCTCTCTCCCTTCTGACACACTCTCTCTCTCTCTCTCTCTCTCCCTTCTGACACACTCTCTCTCTCTCTCTCCCTTCTGACACTCTCTCTCTCTCTCTCTCCCTTCTGACACTCTCTCTCTCTCCCTTCTGACACACTCTCTCTCTCTCTCTCCCTTCTGACACAGTCTCTCTCTCTCTCTCTCCCTTCTGACACACTCTCTCTCTCTCTCTCTCCCTTCTGACACACTCTCTCTCTCTCTCTCTCCCTTCTGACACACTCTCTCTCTCTCTCTCCCTTCTGACACTCTCTCTCTCTCTCTCTCCCTTCTGACACACTCTCTCTCTCTCTCTCCCTTCTGACACTCTCTCTCTCTCCCTTCTGACACTCTCTCTCTCTCTCTCTCCCTTCTGACACTCTCTCTCTCTCCCTTCTGACACACTCTCTCTCTCTCTCTCCCTTCTGACACACTCTCTCTCTCTCTCTCTCCCTTCTGACACTCTCTCTCTCTCTCTCTCTCTCCCTTCTGACACACTCTCTCTCTCTCTCTCTCCCTTCTGACACACTCTCTCTCTCTCTCCCTTCTGACACTCTCTCTCTCTCTCTCCCTTCTGACACTCTCTCTCTCTCCCTTCTGACACACTCTCTCTCTCTCTCTCCCTTCTGACACACTCTCTCACTCTCTCTCCCTTCTGACACTCTCTCTCTCTCTCTCTCCCTTCTGACACACTCTCTCTCTCTCTCTCCCTTCTGACACACTCTCTCTCTCTCCCTTCTGACACAGTCTCTCTCTCTCTCTCCCTTCTGACACTCTCTCTCTCTCTCTCTCTCCCTTCTGACACACTCTCTCTCTCTCTCTCCCTTCTGACACACTCTCTCTCTCTCCCTTCTGACACTCTCTCTCTCTCCCTTCTGACACACTCTCTCTCTCCCTCTCTCCCTTCTGACACAGTCTCTCTCTCTCTCTCCCTTCTGACACACTCTCTCTCTCTCTCTCCCTTCTGACACACTCTCTCTCTCTCTCTCCCTTCTGACACACTCTCTCTCTCTCTCTCTCCCTTCTGACACACTCTCTCTCTCTCTCTCCCTTCTGACACAGTCTCTCTCTCTCTCTCCCTTCTGACACACTCTCTCTCTCTCTCTCTCCCTTCTGACACACTCTCTCTCTCTCTCTCCCTTCTGACACACTCTCTCTCTCTCTCTCTCCCTTCTGACACACTCTCTCTCTCTCTCCCTTCTGACACACTCTCTCTCTCTCTCTCTCCCTTCTGACACACTCTCTCTCTCTCTCTCTCCCTTCTGACACACTCTCTCTCTCTCTCTCTCCCTTCTGACACACTCTCTCTCTCTCTCTCTCCCTTCTGACACACTCTCTCTCTCTCTCTCTCTTCTGACACACTCTCTCTCTCTCTCTCTCCCTTCTGACACACTCTCTCTCTCTCTCTCCCTTCTGACACAGTCTCTCTCTCTCTCTCTCTCCCTTCTGACACACTCTCTCTCTCTCTCCCTTCTGACACACTCTCTCTCTCTCCCTTCTGACACACTCTCTCTCTCTCTCTCCCTTCTGACACACTCTCTCTCTCTCTCTCCCTTCTGACACACTCTCTCTCTCTCTCTCCCTTCTGACACACTCTCTCTCTCTCTCTCCCTTCTGACACACTCTCTCTCTCTCTCTCCCTTCTGACACACTCTCTCTCTCTCTCTCTCTTCTGACACAGTCTCTCTCTCTCTCCCTTCTGACACACTCTCTCTCTCTCTCTCTCCCTTCTGACACACTCTCACTCTCTCTCTCCCTTCTGACACACTCTCTCTCTCTCTCTCCCTTCTGACACACTCTCTCTCTCTCTCTCCCCTTCTGACACACTCTCGACACACTCTCTCTCTCTCCTCCCTTCTGACACACTCTCTCTCTCTCTCCCTTCTGACACACTCTCTTCTCTCTCTCTCTCCCTTCTGACACACTCTCTCTCTCTCTCTCTCTCTCTGACACCACTCTCTCTCTCTCTCTCTCTTCTGACACACTCTCTCTCTCTCTCACTCTCTCCCTTCTGACACCTCTCTCTCTCTCTCTCTCTCTCTCTTCTGACACACCTCTCTCTCTCTCTCTCTTCTGACACACTCTCTCTCTCTCATCTCCCTTCTGACACACTCCTCTCTCTCTCTCTCCCTTCTGACACACTCTCTCTCTCTCTCTCTCCCTTCTGACACACCTCTCTCTCTCTCTCTCCCTTCTGACACAGTCTCTCTCTCTCTCTCTCTCCCTTCTGACACACTCTCTCTCTCTCTCTCCCTTCTGACACACTCTCTCTCTCTCTCTCCCTTCTGACACAGTCTCTCTCTCTCTCCCTTCTGACACACTCTCTCTCTCTCTCCCTTCTGACACACTCTCTCTCTCTCTCTCCCTTCTGACACACTCTCTCTCTCTCTCCCTTCTGACACAGTCTCTCTCTCTCTCTCTCTCCCTTCTGACACACTCTCTCTCTCTCCCTTCTGACACAGTCTCTCTCTCTCTCTCCCTTCTGACACACTCTCTCTCTCTCTCTCCCTTCTGACACACTCTCTCTCTCTCTCCCTTCTGACACACTCTCTCTGTCTCTCTCCCTTCTGACACACTCTCTCTCTCTCTCCCTTCTGACACACTCTCTCTCTGTCTCTCTCCCTTCTGACACACTCTCTCTCTCTCTCTCTCCCTTCTGACACACTCTCTCTCTCTCTCTCTTCTGACACAGTCTCTCTCTCTCTCTCTCTCTTCTGACACACTCTCTCTCTCCTCTCCCTTCTGACACACTCTCTCTCTCTCTCTCCCTTCTGACACACTCTCTCTCTCTCTCTCCCTTCTGACACACTCTCTCTCTCTCTCTCCCTTCTGACACACTCTCTCTCTCTCTCTCCCTTCTGACACAGTCTCTCTCTCTCTCTCTCTCCCTTCTGACACACTCTCTCTCTCTCTCTCTCCCTTCTGACACACTCTCTCTCTCTCTCCCTTCTGACACACTCTCTCTCTCTCCCTTCTGACACACTCTCTCTCTCTCTCTCTCCCTTCTGACACACTCTCTCTCTCTCTCTCCCTTCTGACACACTCTCTCTCTCTCTCCCTTCTGACACACTCTCTCTCTCTCTCCCTTCTGACACACTCTCTCTCTCTCTCTCCCTTCTGACACACTCTCTCTCTCTCTCTCTCCCTTCTGACACACTCTCTCTCTCTCTCTCCCTTCTGACACACTCTCTCTCTCTCTCTCTCTCTCCCTTCTGACACACTCTCTCTCTCTCTCTCCCTTCTGACACACTCTCTCTCTCTCTCTCTCCCTTCTGACACACTCTCTCTCTCTCTCTCCCTTCTGACACACTCTCTCTCTCTCTCTCTCTCTCCCTTCTGACACACTCTCTCTCTCTCTCTCCCTTCTGACACACTCTCTCTCTCTCTCTCTCCCTTCTGACACACTCTCTCTCTCTCTCTCCCTTCTGACACACTCTCTCTCTCTCTCTCTCTTCTGACACACTCTCTCTCTCTCTCCCTTCTGACACACTCTCTCTCTCTCTCCCTTCTGACACACTCTCTCTCTCTCTCCCTTCTGACACACTCTCTCTCTCTCTCTCCCTTCTGACACACTCTCTCTCTCTCTCTCCCTTCTGACACACTCTCTCTCTCTCTCCCTTCTGACACACTCTCTCTCTCTCTCCCTTCTGACACACTCTCTCTCTCTCTCTCTCTCCCTTCTGACACACTCTCTCTCTCTCCCTTCTGACCCACTCTCTCTCTCTCTCTCTCTCCCTTCTGACACTCTCTCTCTCTCTCTCCCTTCTGACACACTCTCTCTCTCTCCCTTCTGACCCACTCTCTCTCTCTCTCTCTCCCTTCTGACACACTCTCTCTCTCTCTCTCCCTTCTGACACACTCTCTCTCTCTCTCCCTTCTGACACACTCTCTCTCTCTCTCTCCCTTCTGACACACTCTCTCTATCTCCCTTCTGACACACTCTCTCTCTCTCTCCCTTCTGACACACTCTCTCTCTCTCTCTCCCTTCTGACACACTCTCTCTCTCTCTCCCTTCTGACACACTCTCTCTATCTCCCTTCTGACACACTCTCTCTCTCTCTCCCTTCTGACACACTCTCTCTCTCTCTCCCTTCTGACACACTCTCTCTCTCTCTCTCTCCCTTCTGACACACTCTCTCTCTCTCTCTCTTCTGACACAGTCTCTCTCTCTCTCTCTCTCTCCCTTCTGACACAGTCTCTCTCTCTCTCTCTCCCTTCTGACACAGTCTCTCTCTCTCTCTCTCCCTTCTGACACACTCTCTCTCTCTCTCTCTCCCTTCTGACACACTCTCTCTCTCTCTCTCCCTTCTGACACACTCTCTCTCTCTCTCTCCCTTCTGACACACTCTCTCTCTCTCTCTCCCTTCTGACACACTCTCTCTCTCTCTCCCTTCTGACACACTCTCTCTCTCTCTCCCTTCTGACACAGTCTCTCTCTCTCTCTCTCCCTTCTGACACAGTCTCTCTCTCTCTCTCTCCCTTCTGACACAGTCTCTCTCTCTCTCTCTCCCTTCTGACACACTCTCTCTCTCTCTCCCTTCTGACACACTCTCTCTCTCTCTCTCCCTTCTGACACACTCTCTCTCTCTCTCTCCCTTCTGACACACTCTCTCTCTCTCTCCCTTCTGACACACTCTCTCTCTCTCTCTCTCTCTCCCTTCTGACACACTCTCTCTCTGTCTCTCTCCCTTCTGACACAGTCTCTCTCTCTGTCTCTCTCTCTTCTGACACAGTCTCTCTCTCTGTCTCTCTCCATTCTGACACAGTCTCTCTCTCTGTCTCTGTCTCCATTCTGACACACTCTCTCTCTCTCTCTCTCTCTCCCTTCTGACACACTCTCTCTCTTTGTCTCTCTCCCTTCTGACACACTCACTCTCTCTCTCTCTCCCTTCTGACACAGTCTCTCTCTCACTGTCTCTTTTTGAATAAACTGCGTGCATTGTCTCCCTCTGCTGCCGGCATTTGGAAAGGTCCAGGATGCGTGGTCCCAACGGAGCAGGATGGTACATGCAGATCCCTTCGTGTGATCAGAATGTCAGAGCCAACTGTACCAACAAACCAAATCAGAGACACAACAACTCGTCAACTCTCCCGCAAGCAGCTCTACATCTCAGGGAAAGATTTACCAGCAAACAGCCGCATTTCATAAAGGCTTATCTCACAAATAGGCATAACTTACTAAAGATTTGCAAAGTGTAGAGGGAGCTTTACTCTGTATCTAACCCCGTGCTGTACCTGTCCTGGGAGTGTTTGATGGGGACGGTGTAGAGGGAGCTTTACTCTGTATCTAACCCTGTTCTGTACCTGTCCTGGGAGTGTTTGATGGGGACGGTGTAGAGGGAGATTTACTCTGTATCTAACCCCGTGCTGTACCTGTCCTGGGAGTGTTTGATGGGGACGGTGTAGAGGGAGATTTACTCTGTATCTAACCCTGTGCTGTACCTGTCCTGGGAGTGTTTGATGGGGACGGTGTAGAGGGAGATTTACTCTGTATCTAACCCCGTGCTGTACCTGTCCTGGGAGTGTTTGATGGGGACAGTGTAGAGGGAGATTTACTCTGTATCTAACCCTGTGCTGTACCTGTCCTGGGAGTGTTTGATGGGGACAGTGTAGAGGGAGCTTTACTCTGTATCTAACCCCGTGCTGTACCTGTCCTGGGAGTGTTTGATGGGGACAGTGTAGAGGGAGCTTTACTCTGTATCTAACCCCGTGCTGTACCTATCCTATCACTGGAGGTTAATATCAGTACAGGATGATGTCTGTACTACCTGACATAGAGAGTTGAATAAAAGCTGGGTATATATCCACTGTCTGATGTTTGTACTTATACAGCTGTTTTACAAATGGCACGTGAACATTTTAATACACATTCACAGGATGTAAGTGTCTCTGGCCGGGCCCAGCATTTATTGCCCATCCCTAGTTGCCCCCTTGTGAAGGTGGTGGGTGGGTGAGCTGCAGTCCCCGTGTGGTGTAGGTACACCCACAGCGCTGTTAGGGAGGGAGTTCCAGGATTTTGTCCCCGTGTGGTGTAGGTACATCCACAGCGCTGTTAGGGAGGGAGTTCCAGGATTTTGTCTGTGTGGTGTAGGTACACCCACAGTGCTGTAAGGGAGGGAGTTCCAGGATTTTGTCCGTGTGGTGTAGGTACACCCACAGTGCTGTTAGGGAAGGAGTTCCAGGATTTTGTCCCCGTGTGGTGTAAGTACACCCACAGTGCTGTTAGGGAGGGAGGTCCAGGATTTTGTCCGTGTGGTGTACGTACACCCACAGCGCTGTTAGGGAGGGAGTTCCAGGATTTTGTCCGTGTGGTGTAGGTACACCCACAGTGCTGTTAGGGAGGGAGGTCCAGGATTTTGTCCCCGTGTGGTGTAGGTACACCCACAGTGCTGTTAGGGAGGGAGGTCCAGGATTTTGTCCCCGTGTGGTGTAGGTACACCCACAGTGCTGTAAGGGAGGGCGTTCCAGGATTTTGTCCGTGTGGTGTAGGTACACCCACAGCGCTGTTAGGGAGGGAATTCCAGGTTTTTGTCCGTGTGGTGTAGGTACACCCACGGCGCTGTTAGGGAGGAAGTTCCAGGATTTTGTCCCCGTGTGGTGTAGTTACACCCACAGCGCTGTTAGGGAGGGAGTTCCAGGATTCTGTCCGTGTGGTGTAGGTACACCCACAGCGCTGTTTGGGAGGGAGTTCCAGGATTTGTCCGTGTGGTGTAGGTACACCCACAGCGCTGTTAGGGAGGGGGTTCCAGGATTTTGTCCGTGTGGTGTAGATACACCCAAGGCGCTGTTAGGGAGGGAGTTCCAGGATTTTGTCCGTGTGGTGTAGGTACACCCACGGCGCTGTTAGGGAGGGAGTTCCAGGATTTTGTCCGTGTGGTGTAGGTACACCCACGGCGCTGTTAGGGAGGGAGTTCCAGGATTTTGTCCGTGTGGTGTAGGTACACCCACCGCGCTGTTAGGGAGAGAGTTCCAGGATTTTGTCCGTGTGGTGTAGGTACACCCACCGCGCTGTTAGGGAGAGAGTTCCAGGATTTTGTCCGTGTGGTGTAGGTACACCCACAGCGCTGTTAGGGAGGGAGTTCCAGGATTTTGTCTGTGTGGTGTAGGTACACCCACAGCACTGTTAGGGAGGGAGTTCCAGGATTTTGTCCGTGTGGTGTAGGTACACCCACAGTGCTGTTAGGGAGGGAGTTCCAGGATTTTGTCCGTGTGGTGTAGGTACACCCACAGTGCTGTTAGGGAGGGAGTTCCAGGATTTTGTCCGTGTGGTGTAGGTACACCCACAGCGCTGTTAGGGAGTGAGTTCCAGGATTTTGTCCGTGTGGTGTAGGTACACCCACAGCGCTGTTAGGGAGGGTGTTCCAGGATTTTGTCCGTGTGGTGTAGGTACACCCACAGTGCTGTTAGGGAGGGAGTTCCAGGATTTTGACCCAGCGACAGTGAAGGAACAGCCGATATATTTCCAAGTCAGGATGGTGAGGGGCTCGGAGGGGAACTTCCAGGCGGTGGGTGTTCCCCATGTGTCTGCTGCCCTTGTCCTTCTAGATGGTAGAGGTGGTGGGTTTGGAAGGTGCTGTCGAAGGAGCCTTGGTGAGTTGCTGCAGTGCATCTTGTAGATGGTACACACGCTGCTGCTACTGTGCGTCGGTGGTGGAGGGAGTGAATGTTTGTGGATGTGGAGCCGATCAAGCGGGGCTGCTTTGTCCTGGACGGTGTCGAGATTCTCGAGTGTTGTGGGAGCTGCAACTCATCCAGGCAAGTGGGGAGTGTCCCATCACACTCCTGACTTGTGCCTTGTAGATGGTGGACAGGCTTTGGGGAGTCAGGAGGTGAGTTACTCTCCGCAGGATTCCCAGCCTCTGACCTGCTCTTGTAGCCACAGTATTTATATGGCTGGTCCCAGTTCAGTTTCTGGTCAATGGTAAAACCCCCAGGGTGTTGATAAATAATAGTTAAATAGGCAATCATTTAATTTAATTTGTCTTCCAGGGTGAGATGATCAGCCAAGTCTCCCCTCGGGGAGCGGGGCTGTGGGGTGGGGTGTAGGAGTGTTAGGACCCAAGATCACCCTTGGAGGAGGGGAACTTCTGTAACGTCCTAGGCTTAATATTCATCCCTCAATCAGAATCATTGAAAACTCAAACTTAACTCATTGTGGGCTCTCTTTTTTGTATGTGTGGGATCTTGCTGTGCGCAAATTGGCTGCCCTCATTCTCCCCACTCCCCGCCGGAGCGAGTCCCACATTCTCCCCGTGGGAGCGAGTCCCACACTCTCCCCGTGGGAGCGAGTCCCACACTCTCCCCGTGGGAGCGAGTCCCACACTCTCCCCGTGGGAGCGAGTCCCACACTCTCCCCGTGGGAGCGAGTCCCACACTCTCCCCGTGGGAGCGAGTCCCACACTCTCCCCGCGGGAGCGAGTCCCACACTCTCCCCGTGGGAGCGAGTCCCACACTCTCCCCGTGGGAGCGAGTCCCACACTCTCCCCACGGGAGCGAGTCCCACACTCTCCCCGCGGGAGCGAGTCCCACACTCTCCCCGTGGGAGTGAGTCCCACATTCTCCCATCTCCCCGCGGGAGCGAGTCCCACATTATCCCCGCGGGAGCGAGTCCCACATTATCCCCACTCCCCGTGGGAGCGAGTCCCACACTCTCCCCACTCCCCGCGGGAGTGAGTCCCACACTCTCCCCGCGGGAGCGAGTCCCACATTCTCCCCGTGGGAGCGAGTCCCACACTCTCCCCGCGGGAGCGAGTCCCACACTCTCCCCGTGGGAGCGAGTCCCACACTCTCCCCGTGGGAGCGAGTCCCACACTCTCCCCGCGGGAGCGAGTCCCACACTCTCCCCACTCCCCGCGGGAGCGAGTCCCACACTCTCCCCGCGGGAGCGAGTCCCACACTCTCCCCGCGGGAGCGAGTCCCACACTCTCCCCGCGGGAGCGAGTCCCACACTCTCCCCGCGGGAGCGAGTCCCACACCGAGTTCTCTGTTTCTGACATCCTTTCTGTACGGTTGGAGCTGTCACCTTATCTCCTCCAGGTCGGGACGAGGCCCAGGAGGCTGGTCCCTGATCGGTCGGAGAAGACGTTGGCCTGGAGGTTGAGTGTGCGCTGACATTGCTTGGTACTCAGGCTGGACCTAAGGATCTCAGCAGCACAATCCGTCAGGCCTTTGGAGGCCAACCTGGGGGGAGGGGGGTGGCGGGGGGGGCGGGGGTCATCAAGTTAGGAGACAATCGGAGAGAAAGGCAGTTCTCCTCGACTGGAGCCCAGTCTGTGTGTGTGTGGACCTGAGCCCTCCCGGACAGAGCAGCGCAGCAAAGGTCCAGGCTTCATTTCCGGCCTAGTGCTGAGTCAGCCGACATCTCCGCCGCGATGGGGCGCTGAGCTCGGCCCACAAACAGCAGGAAAGGCCTAGGCTTCATTTCCGGCCTAACGCAGAGTTAGCCTGATCCCACGCCCGCTGTGTGCTGCCGAGCCCCACGGACAGAGCGGGAGAGGCCCAGGCCCCAATCCCGGCCTAGTGCCAGAGCTGTAGCCGATACCTCACCCAGCGTGGCCCTTAGCCCCCATAGGCAACACAGCAGGAAAGGCCCAGGCTCCAGTCTGGGCCAAGTGCCGGAGCTGTAGCCGACACCTCCCCCAGTTTGGCCCTTAGCCCCCACAGGTAACAGATCAGGAGAGGCCCAGGCTCCAATCCCGGCCTAGTGCCAGAGCTGTAGCCGACACCTCCCCCAGTGTGGCCCTTAGCCCCCACCGGCAACAGATCAGGAGAGGCCCAGGCTCCAATCTCGGCCTAGTGCCGGAGCTGTAGCCGATACCTCACCCAGTCTGGCCCTTAGCCCCCACAGGCAACGCAGCAGGAGAGGCTCAGGCTCCACTCCTGGCCTAGTGCCGGAGCTGTAGCCAACACCTCCCCCAGTGTGGCCCTGAGCCCCCACCGGCCACAGATCAGGAAACGTCCAGGCTCCAATCTCGGCCTGGTGGGGCTATTTCAGAAGAGACAGGATCGGTCCGTCCTAACAAGAAAGAAAAATTGCCAGAGGAGGACTCGCCATCTGTGCTTGGCCTCGCAAACGTGAAAGATAAAGACCAGAGTGAAGGAGAAAGGACATAATTATACAACGACTGGGGGGGGAGGAGGGTGCGGAGGGGGGGCGGGGGGGGCAGATCAGAAGATTGGACAGAATATAAAAAGCGTCAATGACTAAAATATTAGTAAGGAGGGAGAAACCGAGTACGAGAGAACTCGCGCCTGAAATATAAAGACAGCTAGCGCTTCGATCGATATTTCAATAAGAAACGAGTCAGCAAAGTCAGCGCTGGTCCTGTACCAAGTGAGTCTGTGGAGTGAATGTTGGAACGTCGGGAGCTGGCAGATGAATTGAAGGGGTTATGTTGCGTTGGTCCTCACTGTACAGGACGCGGGTAACATCCCAGATATTGCCGCAAATCAGCAAACGGGAGGGAGGGAAGAGCTCTGGAAAAATGACGGTCACCGGGGAAGCGGTCCTGAGCAAATTGTTGGGGCTGCGGGCCGACAAGCCCCCCAGGTCCGGGCGAGCCGCGCCCTCAGGCCTCGAAAGAAGCGGCGAGTCAGATCGTCGGCGCCCCGGTTTTTAATCTTCCGAAATTCGGCGGACTCAGGGAAGGTCCCGCTGGATTGGAAAACAGCGAACGCAACTCGCTGACTCAAAAAGAGAGGGAGACACAAAGCAGGAAGCTACAGGCCGGTCACAGCCTCACGCCCCTCACAGGGTAAATGCGAGAGATTTAAGAGGTGAGATTTCAGAAGGAAATGGGTTGCTGGACTCCAAAGGGATCAAGGGATACGGGGAGAGAGCGGGAGCACGTCGGTGAGGTGGAGGCTCAGCCAAGCTCGGATTGAAGGGAGGAGCAGACTGCAAGGGGGCGAACGGTTCACCCCCGCTCCGATTTCCTACGTTTCTACAAGAGAGAGGTGGAAGGCAGGCTTGGGGGAAGGGGGACAGTGAAGTTCAATGTAATCAGGCAGAGTCCACGCGGCTTTGTGCACCGGATGTCACGTTGACGTGATGTATTGGAGATCTCTGACGACTTGCTGTGGATGAAGGTGAAGGTGTGGATGTGCTGTACTGGGATTGCCAGAAGGCGTTTGATAAAGTGCCACACCAAAGGTGATTTCAGGAAATAAAATCTCGTGGTGGAAGGGGGTAACATAACCAACATCGGAACAGGAGGAGGCCCCATTCAGCCCCCTCCTCGAGGCTGTTACACAGGGACAGGAGGAGGCCCCATTCAGCCCCCCCCCCTCCTCGAGCCTGTTACACAGGAACAGGAGGAGGCCCCATTCAGCCCCTCGAGCCTGTTACACAGGAACAGGAGGAGGCCCCATTCAGCCCCTCGAGCCTGTTACACAGGAACAAGAGGAGGCCCCATTCAGCCCCTCGAGCCTGTTACACAGGGACAGGAGGAGGCCCCATTCAGCCCCTCGAGCCTGTTACACAGGGACAGGAGGAGGCCCCATTCAGCCCCCACCTCCTCGAGCCTGTTACACAGGGACAGGAGGAGGCCCCATTCAGCCCGCCCTCCTCGAGCCTGTTACACAGGGACAGGAGGAGGCCCCATTCAGCCCCCTCCTCGAGCCTGTTACACAGGAACAGGAGGAGACCCCATTCAGCCCCCTCCTCGAGCCTGTTACACAGGAACAGGAGGAGGCCCCATTCAGCCCCTCGAGCCTGTTACACAGGAACAGGAGGAGGCTCCATTCAGCCCCCCTCCTCGAGCCTGTTACACAGGAACAGGAGGAGGCCCCATTCAGCCCCTCGAGCCTGTTACACAGGAACAGGAGGAGGCCCCATTCAGCCCCCCTTCTCGAGCCTGTTACACAGGGACAGGAGGAGGCCCCATTCAGCCCCTCGAGCCTGTTACACAGGGACAGGAGGAGGCCCCATTCAGCCCCCCTCCTCGAGCCTGTTACACAGGGACAGGAGGAGGCCCCATTCAGCCCCTCGAGCCTGTTACACAGGGACAGGAGGAGGCCCCATTCAGCTCCCTCCTCGAGCCTGTTACACAGGGACAGGAGGAGGCCCCATTCAGCCCCTCGAGCCTGTTACACAGGGACAGGAGGAGGCCCCATTCAGCCCCTCGAGCCTGTTACACAGGGACAGGAGGAGGCCCCATTCAGCCCCCCCTCCTCGAGCCTGTTACACAGGAACAGGAGGAGGCCCCATTCAGCCCCCCTCCTCGAGCCTGTTACACAGGAACAGGAGGAGGCCCCATTCAGCCCCCCTCCTCGAGCCTGTTACACAGTGACAGGAGGAGGCCCCATTCAGCCCCCCCTCCTCGAGCCTGTTACACAGGGACAGGAGGAGGCCCCATTCAGCCCCTCGAGCCTGTTACACAGGGACAGGAGGAGGCCCCAATCAGCGCCTCCCTCCTCGAGCCTGTTGCACAGGGACAGGAGGAGGCCCCATTCAGCCCCTCGAGCCTGTTACACAGGGACAGGAGGAGGCCCCATTCAGCCACTTAGTACTGACCCTCCGACAGTGCAGCACTCCATCAGTACTGACCCTCCGACAGTGCGGCACTCCCTCAGTACTGACCCTCCGACAGTGCGGCACTCCCTCAGCGCTGACCCTCTGACAGTGCGGCACTCCCTCAGTACTGACCCTCCGACAGTGCGGCACTCCCTCAGTACTGACCCTCCGACAGTGCGGCACTCCCTCAATACTGACCCTCCGACAGTGCGGCACTCCCTCAGTACTGACCCTCCGACAGTGCGGCATTCCCTCAGTACTGACCCTCCAACAGTGCGGTACTCCATCAGTACTGACCCTCCGACAGTGCGGCGCTCCCTCAGTACTGACCCTCCGACAGTGCAACGCTCCCTCAGTACTGACCCTCCGACAGTGCGGTGCTCCCTCAGTACTGACCCACCGACACTGCAGCACTCCCTCAGTCCTGACCCACCGACAGTGCGGCACTCCCTCAGTACTGACCCTCTGACAGTGCGGCACTCCCTCAGCACTGACCCTCTGACAGTGCGGCACTCCCTCAGTACTGACCCTCCGACAGTGCGGCACTCCCTCAGTACTGACCCTCCCACAGTGCGGCGCTCCCTCAGTACTGAGCCTCCGACAGTGCGGCACTCCCTCAATACTGACCCTCCGACAGTGCGGCTCTCCCTCAGTACTGATGCTCCGACAGTGCGGCACTCCCACAGTACTGACATGCCGACAGTGCGGCTCTCCCTCAGTACTGACCCTCCAACAGTGCGGCTCTCCCTCAGTACTGACCCTCCGACAGTGCGGCACTCCCTCAGTACTGACCCTCCGACAGTGCGGCACTCCCTCAGTACTGACCCTCTGACAGTGCGGCACTCCCTCAGTACTGACCCTCTGACAGTGCCGCACTCCCTCAGTACTCACCCTCCGACAGTGCGGCCCTCCCTCAGTCCTGACCCTCCGACAGTGCGGCGCTCCCTCAGTACTGACCCTCCGACAGTGCGGCGCTTCCTCAGTACTGACCCTCCGACAGTGCGGCGCTCCCTCAGTACTGACCCTCCGACAGTGCGGCTCTCCCTCAGTAGACCCTCTGACAGTGCGACACTCCCTCAGTACTGACCCTCTGACAGTGCGGCACTGCCTCAGTACTGACCCTCCGACAGTGCAGCACTCCCTCAGTACTGACCCTCCGACAGTGCGACACACCCTCAGTATTGACCCTCCGACAGTGCGGCGCTCCCTCAGTACTGACCCTCCGACAGTGCGGCGCTCCCTCAGTACTGACCCTCTGACAGTGCGGCACTCCCTCAGTACTGACCCTCCGACTGCCACACTCCCTCAGTACTGACCCTCCGACAGTGCGACACTCCCTCAGTAATGACCCTCTGACAGTGCGGCACTCCCTCAGTACTGACCCTCTGACAGTGCAGCACTCCCTCAGTACTGACCCTCCGACAGTGCAGCGCTCCCTCAGTACTGACCCTCCGACAGTGCAGCGCTCCCTCAGCACTGACCCTCCGACAGTGTGGCACTCCCTCAGTACTGACCCTCTGACAGTGGAGTGCTCCCTCAGTACTGACCCTCCGACAGTGCGGCGCTCCCTCAGTACTGACCCTCCGACAGTGCGACACTCCCTCAGTACTGACCCTCTGACAGTGCGGCACTCCCTCAGTACTGACCCTCTGACAGTGCGGCACTCCCTCAGTACTGACCCTCCGACTGCCACACTCCCTCAGTACTGAACCTCCGACAGTGCGACACTCCCTCAGTAATGACCCTCTGACAGTGCGGCACTCCCTCAGTACTGACCCTCTGACAGTGCAGCACTCCCTCAGTACTGACCCTCCGACAGTGCAGCGCTCCCTCAGTACTGACCCTCCGACAGTGCAGCGCTCCCTCAGCACTGACCCTCCGACAGTGTGGCACTCCCTCAGTACTGACCCTCTGACAGTGGAGTGCTCCCTCAGTACTGATCCTCCGACAGTGCGGCGCTCCCTCAGTACTGACCCTCCGACAGTGCGACACTCCCTCAGTACTGACCCTCTGACAGTGCGGCACTCCCTCAGTACTGACCCTCCGACTGCCACACTCCCTCAGTACTGACCCTCCGACAGTGCGGCACTCCCTCAGTACTGACCCTCCGACAGTGCGGCGTTCCCTCAGTACTGACCCTCCGACAGTGCGGCACTCCCTCAGCACTGAGCATTGTTGAGCTGGACACTGGGGACTATGGGTTACGGCCGGGATCAGTGTTTGGGGCCCCGAGCTATTCACAATATGCATCAACGACCTGGCTGAGGGAGCTGACGGCACCAAGCTGGGTGCGAACGGGAGGGACGAGGAGGGTGTTGAGAGGCTTCGGTGTGGTTCAGGCAGGTTGAGTGAGCGGGCGATCACACGGTCGGTGCGGGGCTGGGTTAGCTGAGCTGGGTGCGTGGCCGGTTTGAGGTGGGGAATGACACCGACAGCTCCCGTCCAATTGCCGTAACGGCTGAAGTCAACCACGAAGGCCCCGCTTTCCCCGCCTTGCCCCTTGCCTGAGGTGTGGTGACTCTCAGCCTGACCCCGCCGCCAGTTGTCTCTCCCCCGACGAGAGAGCAGCCGCCGGGAATCCAGTGACTTTCGGCTTACGGCCATGACGTGCTCCCAACGCTTTGTGGCCCGGCTGACCTGCGGTGGATGCGCGAGTGCCGGGAGGTCTACTCCGCCGCTTCTTCTGCCGGGATCCACTGGGGCAAACGTTCTGGACCCCCTGGCCGGTCAGGGGCAGGCGGATCCCCTACCCGAGGAGCTCAGGCCTTTCGCCTGGAGCGGGACCAGCCTCCCCCTGCCCCGGTGGGGTGGGGGGGGGGGTCCACCTCTGCCCCGCTGAGGAATCCTGGCCGGCGAACTGGCAGGAGCTGGAGACGCCGAGTGCTGTCCCGCCGGGCTCGAGTCCTGGTCGTAGACCAGCTGGTCGCCGCCATGTTGTGGTATCGGCTGGTCACTTTGACCCCTCCCCCTGGACTTTGCGGCGAAAGATCCAGAAATTGTTGGTCGACTTCTTCCGGGACAGAAGATTGCGCCGGGTCGCTGCCGAGGTTCTGAGACTCCCGCTCAGGGAGGGCGGTCAGGCGCCAGCGTGCCCACGCACACGGGTGGCGACTTTCCGCCTTCAGACCCTGCAGCGATACCTCTACGTCGAGCTCTCCTCCGAGATGGCGTGCCCTGACGACGTATTTGTTCCGTCAGGTGCACGGCCTGAATTATGACGTGCAGCTCCTGTTTATAGGACAGCTGGGCCTCGGTGGCTCCTTAGAGACGTTGCCCGTCTTTCGCCAGGACCGGATCAAAGTCTGTAACGTGCTCGCCTCGCCACGCAGCTCTCCACACCCCACACCCCGGTCAGGAGTAGCGGCGATCGTCAGAGAGCCGCAGCTCAGGAATCCGCCCCTCCGGCCTTTTCAGTGGTTGGCGGAGAGGAGGGCTGTGGCCGCAGGGGTGACCAGGATCGGGGAGGTGCTGGGTGGCGGAGGACAGGGCCGGATGCTCCCGCAGAAGTGAGCATTGACCGAGTGCCGCACTGTCAGAGGATAAATTGTGAGGGATTAACACTCTGTATGAGTGTCAGTACTGAGGGAGTGCCACACTGTATGAGTGTCAGTACTGAGGGAGTGCCGCACTGTATGAGTGTCAGTACTGAGGGAGTGCCACACTGTTGGAGCGTTAGAATTGAGGGAGTGACGCACTTTTGTAGGATCAGTACTGAGGGAGTGCTGCAGTTTTGAAGGTCAGTACTGAGGGAGTGCCGTACTGTCGGACGGTCAGTACTGAGGGATCGACGCACTGTCGGAGGGTCAGTACAGAGGAAGCACCGCACTATTGGAGGGTCAGTACTGAGGGTGTGCCGCACTCGGAGGGTCAGTACTGAGGGAGTGCCGCACTGTCGGAGGGTCAGTACTGATAGAGTGCCGCACTGTCAGAGGGTCAGTACTGAGGGAGTGCCGCACTGTCGGAGGGTCAGTACTGAAGGAGTGCCGCACTGTGGGTGGGTCAGTACGGAGGGAGTGCCGCACTGTCGGAGGGTCAGTACTGAGGGAGCGCCGCAGTATCGGAGGGTCAGTACTGAGCGAGTGCCGCACTGTCAGAGGGTCAGTACTGAGGGAGTGGCGCACTGTCGGAAGGTCATTATGGAGGGGGGTGCCAGACTGTCGGAGGGTCAGTCCTGAGGGAGTGCCACACTGTCAGAGGGTCAGTTCTGAGGGAGTGCTGCACTGTCGGAGGGTCAGTACTGAGGGAGTGCCACACTGTGGGAGGGTCAGTACCTAGGGAGTGCCGCACTGTCGGAGGGTCAGTACCGAGGGAGTGCCGCACTGTCGGAGGGTCAGTACCAAGGGAGTGCAGCACTGTCGGATGTTCAGTACCGTGGGAGTGCCGCACTGTCGGAGGGTCAGTACCAAGGGAGTGCCGCACTGTTGTAGGGTCAGTACTGAGGGAGTGCCGCACTGTCGGAGGGTCAGTACTGAGGGAGTGCCGCACTGTCAGAGGGTCCACACTGAGGGAGAGCCGCACTGTCGGAGGATCAGTACTGAGGGAGTGCCGCACTGTCGGAGGGTCAGTACTGAGGGAGTGCCGCACTGTCGGAGGGTCAGTACTGAGGGAGTGCCGCACTGTGGGAGGGTCAGTACCTAGGGAGTGCCGCACTGTCGGAGGGTCAGTACCGAGGGAGTGCCGCACTGTCGGAGGGTCAGTACCAAGGGAGTGCTGCACTGTCGGATGTTCAGTACCGAGGGAGTGCCGCACTGTCGGAGGGTCAGTACCAAGGGAGTGCCGCACTGTCGGAGGGTCAATACTGAGGGAGTGCCGCACTGTCGGAGGGTCAGTACTGAGCGAGTGCCGCACTGTCAGAGGGTCAGCACTGAGGGAGAGCCGCACTGTCGGAGGATCAGTACTGAGGGAGTGCCGCACTGTCGGAGGGTCAGTACTGAGGGAGTGCCGCACTGTCGGAGGGTCAGTACTGAGGGAGTGCCGCACTGTTGGAGGGTCAGTACTGAGGGAGCGCCGCACTGTCGGAGGGTCAGTACTGAGGGAGCGCCGCACTGTCCCAGGGACAGTACTGAGGGAGTGCAGCACTGTCAGAGGGTCAGTACTGAGGGAGTGCCGCACTGTCGGAGGGTCAGTATGGAGGGAGTGCCGCACTGTCGGAGGGTCAGTACTGAGGGAGTGCCACACTGTCAGAGGGTCAGTTCTGAGGGAGTGCTGCACTGTCGGAGGGTCAGTATGGAGGGAGTGCTGCACTGTCGGAGGGTCAGTCCTGAGGGAGTGCCACACTGTCAGAGGGTCAGTTCTGAGGGAGTGCTGCACTGTCGGAGGGTCAGTATGGAGGGAGTGCCGCACTGTCGGAGGGTCAGTACTGAGGGAGTGCCGCACTGTCGGAGGTTCAGTACTGAGGGAGTGCCGCACTTTCGGAGGGTCAGTACTGAGGGAGTGCCTCACTGTCAGAGGGTCAGTGCTGAGGGAGTGCCGCACTGTCGGAGGATCAGTACCGAGGGAGTGCCGCACTGTCGGAGGGTCAGTACTGAGGGAGTGCCGCACTGTCGGAGGGTCAGTACTGAGGGACCGCCGCACTGTCGGCGGGTCAGTACTGAGGGAGCGCCGCACTGTCGGAGGGTCAGTACTGAGGGAGTGCCGCACTGTCGGAGGGTCAGTACTGAGGGACCGCCGCACTGTCGGCGGGTCAGTACTGAGGGAGTGCCGCACTGTCGGAGGGTCAGTACTGAGGGAGTGCCGCACTGTCGGAGGGTCAGTACGGAGGGAGTGCCGCACTGTGGGAGGGTCAGTACTGAGGGAGTGCCGCACTGTCGGAGGGTCAGTACCAAGGGAGTGCTGCACTGTCGGATGTTCAGTACTGAGGGAATGCAGCACTGTCGGAGGGTCAGTACTGAGGGAGTGCCGCACTGTCGGAGGGTCAGTACTGAGGGAGCACTGCACTGTCGGAGGGTCAGTGCTGAGGGAGGGCCGCACTGTCAGAGGGTCAGTACTGAGGGAGTGCCGCACTGTTGGAGGGTCAGTACTGAGGGAGTGCCGCACTGTGGGAGGGTCAGTACTGAGGGAGTGCCGCACTGTCGGAGGGTCAGTACTGAGGGAGTGCGGCACTGTCAGAGGGTCAGTGCTGATGGAGTGCCGCACTGTCAGAGGGTCAGTACTGAGGGAATGCCGCACTGTCGGAGGGCCAGTACTGAGGGAGAGCCGCAATGTTGGAGGGTCAGTACTGAGGGAGTGCCGCACTGTCAGAGGGTCAGTACTGAGGGAGTGCCGCATTGTCAGAGGGTCAGTACTGAGGGAGTGCCGCACTGTCGGAGGGTCAGTACTGAGGGAGCGCCGCACTGTCGGAGGGTCAGTACTGAGGGAGCGCCGCACTGTGGAAGGTTCAGTACTGAGGGTGTGCCGCACTGTCGGAGGGTGCGTACCGAGGGAGTGCTGCACTGTCGGAGGGTCGGTATTGAGGGAGTGCCGCACTGTCGGAGGGTCAGTACTGAGGGAGCGCCGCACTGTTGGAGGTTCAGTACTGAGGGAGTGCCGCACTGTCGGAGGGTCAGTACTGAGGGAGTGCCGCACTGTCGGAGGGTCAGTACTGAGGGAGTGCCGCACTGTCGGAGGGTCAGGACTGAGGGAGTGGCGCACTGTCGGAAGGTCATTATGGAGGGTGTGCCGCACTGTCGGAGGGTCAGTCCTGAGGGAGTGCCACACTGTCAGAGGGTCAGTTCTGAGGGAGTGCTGCACTGTCGGAGGGTCTGTACTGAGAGAGTGCCGCACTGTCGGAAGGTCATTATGGAGGGAGTGCCGCACTGTCGGAGGGTCAGTACTGAGGGAGTGTCGCACTGTCAGAGGGTCAGTACTGAGGGAGTGCCGCACTGTCGGAGGGTCAGTACTGAGGGAGTGCCGCACTGTCGGAGGGTCAGTACTGAGCGAGTGCCGCACTGTCGGAGGGTCAGGACTGAGGGAGTGCCGCACTGTCAGAGGATCAGTACTGAGGGAGTGCCGCACTGTCGGAGGGTCAGTACTGAGGGAGTGCCGCACTGTCAGAGGGTCAGTACTGAGGGAGTGCTGCACTGTCGGAGGGTCAGTACGGAGGGAGTGCTGCACTGTCGGAGGGTCAGTACTGAGGGAGCGCCGCACTGTCGGAGGGTCAGGACTGAGGGAGCGCCGCACTGTCGGAGGGTCAGGACTGAGGGAGCGCCGCACTGTCGGAGGGTCAGTACTGAGGGAGTGCCGCACTGTCGGAGGGTCAGTACTGCGGGAGTGCCGCGCTGTCGGAGGGTCAGTACTGAGGGAGCGCCGCATTGTCGGAGGGTCAGTACTGAGGGAGCGCCGCACTGTCGGAGGGTCAGTACTGAGGGAGAGCCGCACTGTCAGAGGGTCAGTACTGAGAGAGCGCCGCACTGTCGGAGGGTCAGTACTGAGGGAGCGCCGCATTGTCAGAGGGTCAGTACTGAGGGAGTGCCGCACTGTGGGAGGGTCAGTACTGAGGGAGTGCTGCACTGTCGGAGGGTCAGTACTGAGAGAGCGCCGCACGGTCGGAGGGTCAGTACTGAGGGAGCGCCGCACTGTCGGAGGGTCAGTACTGAGGGAGTGCCGCACTGTCGGAGGGTCAGGACTGAGGGAGTGCCGCACTGTCGGAGGGTCAGTACTGAGGGAGTGCCGCGCTGTCGGAGGGTCAGTACTGAGGGAGCGCCGCACTGTCCCAGGGACAGTACTGAGGGAGTGCAGCACTGTCAGAGGGTCAGTACTGAGGGAGTGCCGCACTGTCGGAGGGTCAGTATGGAGGGAGTGCCGCACTGTCGGAGGGTCAGTACTGAGGGAGTGCCACACTGTCAGAGGGTCAGTTCTGAGGGAGTGCTGCACTGTCGGAGGGTCAGTATGGAGGGAGTGCTGCACTGTCGGAGGGTCAGTCCTGAGGGAGTGCCACACTGTCAGAGGGTCAGTTCTGAGGGAGTGCTGCACTGTCGGAGGGTCAGTATGGAGGGAGTGCCGCACTGTCGGAGGGTCAGTACTGAGGGAGTGCCGCACTGTCGGAGGTTCAGTACTGAGGGAGTGCCGCACTTTCGGAGGGTCAGTACTGAGGGAGTGCCTCACTGTCAGAGGGTCAGTGCTGAGGGAGTGCCGCACTGTCGGAGGATCAGTACCGAGGGAGTGCCGCACTGTCAGAGGGTCAGTACTGAGGGAGTGTCGCACTGTCAGAGGGTCAGTACTGAGGGAGTGCCGCACTGTCGGAGGGTCAGTACTGAGGGAGTGCCGCACTGTCAGAGGGTCAGTACTGAGCGAGTGCCGCACTGTCGGAGGGTCAGGACTGAGGGAGTGCCGCACTGTCAGAGGATCAGTACTGAGGGAGTGCCGCACTGTCGGAGGGTCAGTACTGAGGGAGTGCCGCACTGTCAGAGGGTCAGTACTGAGGGAGTGCTGCACTGTCGGAGGGTCAGTACGGAGGGAGTGCTGCACTGTCGGAGGGTCAGTACTGAGGGAGCGCCGCACTGTCGGAGGGTCAGGACTGAGGGAGCGCCGCACTGTCGGAGGGTCAGGACTGAGGGAGCGCCGCACTGTCGGAGGGTCAGGACTGAGGGAGCGCCGCACTGTCGGAGGGTCAGGACTGAGGGAGCGCCGCACTGTCGGAGGGTCAGTACTGAGGGAGTGCCGCACTGTCGGAGGGTCAGTACTGCGGGAGTGCCGCGCTGTCGGAGGGTCAGTACTGAGGGAGCGCCGCATTGTCGGAGGGTCAGTACTGAGGGAGCGCCGCACTGTCGGAGGGTCAGTGCTGAGGGAGAGCCGCACTGTCAGAGGGTCAGTACTGAGAGAGCGCCGCACTGTCGGAGGGTCAGTACTGAGGGAGCGCCGCATTGTCAGAGGGTCAGTACTGAGGGAGTGCCGCACTGTGGGAGGGTCAGTACTGAGGGAGTGCTGCACTGTCGGAGGGTCAGTACTGAGAGAGCGCCGCACGGTCGGAGGGTCAGTACTGAGGGAGCGCCGCACTGTCGGAGGGTCAGTACTGAGGGAGTGCCGCACTGTCGGAGGGTCAGGACTGAGGGAGTGCCGCACTGTCGGAGGGTCAGTACTGAGGGAGTGCCGCGCTGTCGGAGGGTCAGTACTGAGGGAGCGCCGCGCTGTCGGAGGGTCAGTACTGAGGGAGCGCCGCACTGTCGGAGGGTCAGTACTGAGGGAGTGCCGCACTGTCGGAGGGTCAGTACTGAGGGAGTGCCGCACTGTCGGAGGGTCAGTACTGAGGGAGCGCCGCACTGTCGGAGGGTCAGTACTGAGGGAGCGCCTCACTGTCGGAGGGTCAGTACTGAGGGAGTGCCGCACTGTCGGAGGGTCAGTGCTGAGGGAGCGCCGCACTGTCGGAGGGTCAGTACTGAGGGAGCGCCGCACTGTCGGAGGGTCAGTACTGAGGGAGTGCTGCACTGTCGGAGGGTCAGTACTGAGGGAGTGCCGCACTGTCGGAGGGTCAGTACTGAGGGAGTGCAGCACTGTCGGAGGGTCAGTACTGAGGGAGCGCCGCACTGTCGGAGGGTCAGTACTGAGGGAGCGCCGCACTGTCGGAGGGTCAGTACTGAGGGAGTGCCGCACTGTCGCAGGGTCAGTACTGAGGGCGTGCCGCACTGTCGGAGGGTCAGTACTGAGGGAGTGCCGCACTGTCGGAGTGTCAGTACTGAGGGAGCGCCTCACTGTCGGAGGGTCAGTACTGAGGGAGTGCCGCACTGTTGGAGGGTCAGTACTGAGGGAGCGCCGCACTGTCGGAGGGTCAGTACTGAGGGAGCGCCGCACTGTCGGAGGGTCAGTACTGAGGGAGTGCTGCACTGTCGGAGGGTCAGTACTGAGGGAGTGCCGCACTGTCGGAGGGTCAGTACTGAGGGAGTGCAGCACCGTCGGAGGGTCAGTACTGAGGGAGTGCCGCACTGTCGGAATGAGACATCCATTCGAAACCCTGTTCAGTGAGTGATGAAGATTTACTGTTAACGATGCCCCAGTATCTTGTGTCCAATCCTTACCGCCCGAGCGTCTCCAACGTGAACACAGAATCGCTGGTACACCCCGCCCGCGCTTTGGCTTTGAGGTGGGAGTTGCCCTCGCGCCCATCTCCACACCCTCCCTCTGCTCCCTCTGGTCACTGTGCTGCGCTGAGGGTCCGGACCGCGGCCGCAGAGTGGGAAGGCTCACCAAAACCTCGGAGGCCTACCCGGGGGGGGTCCCCGGCTCACCGGCGTCGTCTTGAAGTAGGTCCGGCCTCGCTCCGAGTAATCGACGGGGGTTTCTCGGACAGGATCCCGACGTGACAGCTTCTCCCCCCGGCTCCTGTCTCTCCAGCCCTGCTGCCTGTCGGACGATGGGTCTGTCCCTGTGTGTGTGTGTGTGTGTGTCTGACCAAGTCTCTCTCTCTCTCTATCTCTCTCTCTCTGTCGGTCGGAGCTCCTAATGCCGTCTGAGATTCGAGACCCTCCCATATCGAGCCCTCCCGACAGTCAGGTCTCAATCCAGGACGGCTACCCGCATTCTACATCACCGACTCCCACTGCGCGGCCACCTCGTCCAGTCACATCGAGCGTCTTGAAGTCCTGCGCACAGTTTTGCTATCTTCACCTCAGTGAGGGCAAGCTGCGCTGGAGGGGGTCCACAAGGGAGATTCGAACCATTGCCCCCTGTGACACTCAATGGCATCACCATCACTGAATCCCCCCACTACCAACATCCTGGGGGTTTTACCATTGACGAGAAACTGAACTGGGGACCAGCCATATAAATACTGTGGCTACAAGAGCAGGTCAGAGGCTGGGAATCCTGCGGAGAGTAACTCACCTCCTGACTCCCCAAAGCCTGTCCACCATCTACAAGGCACAAGTCAGGAGTGTGATGGATACTCCCCACTTGCCTGGATGAGTTGCAGCTCCCACAACACTCGAGAAGCTCGACACCGTCCAGGACAAAGCAGCCCCGCTCGATCGGCTCCACATCCACAAACATTCACTCCCTCCACCACCGACGCACAGTAGCAGCAGCGTGTGTACCATCTACAAGATGCACTGCAGCAACTCACCAAGGCTCCTTCGACAGCACCTTCCAAACCCACCACCTCCACCATCTAGAAGGACGAGGGCAGCAGACACATGGGGAGCACCCACCGCCTGGAAGTTCCCCTCCGAGACCCTCACCATCCTGACTTGGAAATATATCGGCCGTTCCTTCACTGTCGCTGGGTCAAAATCCTGGAACTCCCTCCCTAACAGCGCTGTGGGTATACCTACACCTAACAGACAAAATCCTGGAACTCCCTCCCTAACAGCGCCGTGGGTGTACCTACACCACATGGACACAATCCTGGAACTCCCTCCCTAACAGCGCCGTGGGTGTACCTACACCACACGGAAAAAATCCTGGAACTCCCTCCCTAACAGCGCCGTGGGTGTACCTACACCACACGGACAAAATCCTGGAACTCCCTCCCTAACAGCGCTGTGGGAGTACCTACACCACACGGACAAAATCCTGGAACTCCCTCCCTAACAGCGCTGTGGGTGTACCTACACCACAGGGACAAAATCCTGGAACTCCCTCCCTAACATAGCAGTGGGTGTACCTACACCACAGGGACAAAATCCTGGAACTCCCTCCCTAACAGCACTGTGGGTGTACCTACACCACACGGGACAAGATCCTGGAACTCCCTCCCTAACAGCACGGTGGGTGTACCTACACCACATAGACAAAATCCTGGAACTCTCTCCCTAACAGCGCCGTGAGTGTACCTACACCACACGGGACAAAATCCTGGAACTCCCTCCCTAACAGCGCTGTGGGTGTACCTGCACCACACGGAAAAAATCCTGGAACTCCCTCCCTAACAGCACTGTGGGTGTACCTACACCACACGGACAAAATCCTGGAACTCCCTCCCTAACAGCGCTGTGGGTGTACCTGCACCACACGGAAAAAATCCTGGAACTCCCTCCCTAACAGCACTGTGGGTGTACCGACACCACACGGGGCAAAATCCTGGAACTCCCTCCCTAACAGCGCTGTGGGTGTACCTACACCACACGGACAAAATCCTGGAACTCCCTCCCTAACAGCGCTGTGGGTGTACCTACACCACACGGACAAAATCCAGGAACTCCCTCTCTAACAGCGCTGTGGGTGTACCTACACCACACGGACAAATTCCCGGAACTCCCTCCCTAACAGCGCTGTGGGTGTACCTACACCACATGGTACAAAATCCTGGAACTCCCTCCCTAACAGCGCTGTGGGTGTACCTACACCACACGGACAAAATCCTGGAACTCCCTCCCTAACAGCGCCGTGGGTGTACCTACACCACACGGACAAAATCCTGGAACTCCCTCCCTAACAGCACTGTGGGTGTACCTACACCACACGGACAAAATCCTGGAACTCCCTCCCTAACAGCGCTGTGGGTGTACCTACACAACATGGACAAAATCCTGGAACTCCCTCCCTAACAGCACTGTGGGTGTACCTACACCACACGGACAAAATCCTGGAACTCCCTCCCTAACAGCACTGTGGGTGTACCTACACCACACGGACAAAATCCTGGAACTCCCTCCCTAACAGCGCTGTGGGTGTACCTACACCACACGGACAAAATCCTGGAACTCCCTCCCTAACAGCGCTGTGGGTGTACCTACACCACACGGACAAAATCCTGGAACTCCCTCCCTAACAGCGCTGTGGGTGTACCTACACCACACGGACAAAATCCTGGAACTCCCTCCCTAACAGCGCTGTGGGTGTACCTACACCACACGGACAAAATCCTGGAACTCCCTCCCTAACAGCGCTGTGGGTGTACCTACACCACACGGACAAAATCCTGGAACTCCCTCCCTAACAGCACTGTGGGAGTACCTACACCACACGGACAAAATCCTGGAACTCCCTAACAGCGCCGTGGGTGTACCTACACCACACGGGACAAAATCCTGGAACTCCCTCCCTAACAGCGCTGTGGGTGTACCTACACCACACGGACAAAATCCTGGAACTCCCTCCCTAACAGCGCTGTGGGTGTACCTACACCACACAGGGGACTGTAGCGGTTCAAGAAGGCGGCTCACCCACCCACCCACCACCTTCTCAAGGCGGGGGGGGGGGCAATTAGAGGTGGGCAATAAACGCTGGGCCCGGCCTGTGACCCCCACATCCCCGTGAGTCGATCTTGAAGACGAAGATGGGCTCGAACGGTTCCTGTGACCAGGGGTCTGTGGAAGGTTGACTGGTGCTGTGTGCGTCCCCGATGAAGAGGCCCAGAGCAGGGGGGGAGGTGGGGAGGGGGTTGGGGGGTAGGGGGGAGAGGGCTGCTCCCTGGCGGGGGAACAGCGCTGACTGCCTTTTGTCACGATGACAGGCAGGGGAGCGGCCTTCCTGCCCCTTTCTCCCCGAGTGCCTACGCGCCTGATGTCTCCCTCCCTCTTTTGCCCACCTCACCCCCCCTCCACCCCCACCCACCCCCCCCCGAGCTCGGTACTGTCGGCAGGTTTCGAGATTCCGGTCTGCCTTCACACCCTCCCCAACCACCCCCACCCCCTCCCCACCCCCCAACATCTCCGAGTCGTTGACGGAGATCAGGGACAACAGAGCAGGTTCCAGAACGAAACACGGGGAGGGGGAGGGGGCTGGGAAACACCAGCGTCCGCCAAACGCCCCCCCACCCCCCACCCCCACACCCCACCCACCCACCCCCACCCCGTCTGGAAAGCAACCATTTCGCTCGACTTCCCCTCCCCTCCCCTGTTTGTCTGCTTGTGAACCGGTCCTTTATCCAAATGGACACCGACCCTCTCCCATTCCATGAACCATGAGGGAACGTGCGGGGACTCTGGGTCTCTACTCGATGGAGTTTAGAAGGATGAGGGGAGGGGGGATCTGATTGAAACTTACAGAACACTGAAAGGCCTGGATAGAGTGGACGTGGGGAAGATGTTTCCATTAGTAGGAGAGACTAGGACCCGAGGGCACAGCCTCAGAGTAAAGGGAAGAGCTTTTAGAACAGAGATGAGGAGAAACGTCTTTAGCCAGAGAGTGGTGAATCTATGGAATTCATTGCCACAGAAGGCTGTGGAGGCCAGGTCATTGAGTGTATTTAAGACCGAGATAGATAGGTTCTCGATTGGTAAGGGGGTCAAAGGTTACGGGGAGAAGGCGGGAGAACGGGGTTCAGAAACTTATCAGCCGTGATTGAATGGGGGGAGCAGACTCGATGGGCCGATTGGCCTGATTTCTGCTCCTCTGTCTCGTGGTCTGACGCAGCCACCGTTGTGTCCCACAGCCTTTCCTGGGGCACTTTCGTCCTTGGTTCTTTGCTTCTGAAAAGAATGAGGACCTCTTACCAGGACGGTCAAGGTCAGCGACGCCGCCCGCCCCCATCACTCACCCGGCCGCCCTCAGGGCTGACCCTCGCTCCCAGGCCAGCCTCGCCCCCCACCCCACCCCGCCCCACCCCACCCCCCCCCCAGCTATTCGGCCACCGAGGGCACGTCACACCGCAAACAGCGGCGCCGCAGCACCGTCACGGACTCGGCGTCGGAGGGCCAATCTCCCCGCCTCCTGTCACCTCCCACGTGAGTGGCTCGGACGTTGCGAAAGGGGCAATCGCTGCCTGCGTCCTTTCACGGGGATGTGGGGCATCGCCGGGGTCAGGCCAGGATTTGTTGCTCCGACACGAATCGCCCCTCGGACTGAGCCCGGCTTGCTGGGCCCATTTCAGAGAGGCGGTGGAGAGTTGACCCCGTGGGCTGTGGGGTCTGGAGCGACTTGTAGGCCAGACTGGGTAAGGATGGCGGATTTCCTTCCCTTTAAAGGTGGAGGTGGGGGGCTTAGTGCACCTGATGGGGTTGTTACAACAATCAACGACTGTCACTGGGACTAGTTTCCAACTGTAGATTTTATCAGCTTGGATTTAAATTCCACCAGCGGCCAGAGCGGGATTCGAACCCCGTGTCCCCCCCGCCCCACCCCCCACCCCCCACCCCTCACCCCTCACCCCAACTCAGAGCATTAGCCTGAAGCCTCAGGTTTACTAGTCTAGTGACATGACCGGTACACCACCATCTGGAGAGGCCAGGAGAAGGAAGGGGGCAAATCCAACCCTGGATGGGTTGTCCCTGGGTGGGGGTAGAGTTGAAAATGAAGGGAGTTAGGATCGACCTGGTCCCAAACCTCGGCTGGACCGCACTGTGAGCCACAGGGTTACAGCTCTGGCCGCTGCGTTGCGAGAGGGATGTAGAAGCGCTGGAGAGGGCCCACAGAAGATTTACAAGGATTGATAACCAGACATGAGTGGGGGTTTACACGTACCAGGAAAGGGTTGACAGCCTGTTGGGGGGGGGGTCTCTCCTTCTCTCTGGACGAAAGGGGACGAAGGGGGAGCCCTGAACGTTCTGAAAGGTTTTGATCGAGTGGATACAGAGACAACGTCTCCTCTCGTGGGGAAGGACTTAACCGACTGCTGGACGCAGAACGTTTTATATTATGTCTCTTGCTAGTTTGCCCCCTTAAGATCTCTACTCTTTTGTCGCTTCCTTGACCCTCCTTTGCTCAGTCCTAAAACCCTCCCAGTCCTCGGGCTGATTTGAGACCACATCTGGAGTATTGTGCACATACAGCGCCGGGCTCCTTATTTAAGGAAGGGTGTATAAATGCGTTGGAAGCAGTTCAGAGAAGGTTTACCAGACTAATCCCAGGAATGGGGGGGTGGGTTGTCGTATGAGGGAAGGCTGGACAGGTTAGGCTCGTACCCGCTGGAGTTTAGAAGAGTGAGAGGAGATTTGATTGAAGCCTTTAAGATCCTGAGGGGGACTTGGACAGGGGTGGATGTGGAGAGGGTGTTTCCCTCTTGTGGGGGAGTCTAGAACGAGGCGGAGTGGGGGGGGGTCACTGTTCAAAAATAAGGCGTCGTCCCTTTAAGGCAGAGATGAGGAGAAATATTATCTCTCTGAGGAAGGGGAGGCGAGGGCGAGACTTTGGAAATCTCTCCCTCAACAGGAGGCGGAGGCAGAGTCTGTGAATATTTTTAGATGGATTGTCGATGAACAAGGGGAGTGGGGGTGAAAGGTGACGATGACCAGACTCGATGGGCTGAATGGCCTACTTCTGCTGCTGCCCCCCCCCCCCCCCCCCCCCCCCCCACTGTGGTCTTATGGTTATCGGGGCTAAGGGAGAGGGGGAGGTGGGGGAGGGGGAGGGTCACATTCAGGTCAGCCAGGGTCTTACGGAGAGGTGCAGGAGGCTAGAGGCGCCTCCTCTTGCTCCAAGCTCGCGCGCTGGTATACCTTCTGTCAGCTGTGCTGCCGACGGCGGGGGTAGTGCAGCATTCGAGCGAAGGGGGGGGTGGTGGGGGGTGGTGCGGGGCGCAGCACCCCTCCCCCCAAGGCTAAGGGCACACGGGGCCCAATTACCGAACCTGCGTCAGGCACAAGACGTGCGGGAGCGTTGTGTGTCGTTGGGGGGTGGGGGGTTAGTGGCAGACTTCAAGAGGGACAGAGACAGGGGACAGGTGAAGTTCAGAGCAGAGAAGTGTGAGGTGACTCCGTTTGGTAGATAGAACGTGGAGGGATAGTATTAAATAAAGGGTGTGCGGGAGCCGAGGGACCCAGCTGCATTGAACAAGGTGGTAGGGCAGCTGGAGAGAGCGGTTAATAAAGCAGACAGGATCCTGGGCTTTTTTTAAACAGGGGCGGAGATTACAAGAGCGAGGAGGTGATGTTCAACCCGAATAAAACACTGGTTCAGTCCCAACTGGAGTACTGTGTCCAGTTCTGGGCTCCGTACTTTAGGAAGGATGGGAAGGCTTCAGAGAGAGAGAGAGAGAGAGTGTGGGAAAGGTTCACGAGAATGGTTCCAGGGATGAGGAACCTCAGTGACGTGGAGAGATTGGAGGAGGCGGGACTGTTCTCCTCGGAGAAGAGAAGGTCGAGAGGAGATTTGATCGAGATGTTCACAATCGTGAGGGGTCTGGACAGAGTCGATCGGGAGAAACTGTTCCCATCGGCGGAAGGATCGAGAACCAGAGGGATTGAGGGTGATTGGTGAAAGGAGCAACAGCGACATGAGGAGAAACCTTCTCAAACAGCGAGTGGTTAGGATCTGGAACGCACTGTCTGAGAGTGTGGGGGAGACAGGGTCAATCGAGTGGTTAGGGTCTGGAACGCACTGTCTGAGAGTGTGGGGGGAGACAGGGTCAATCGAGTGGTTAGGATCTGGAACGCACTGTCTGAGAGTGTGGGGGAGACAGGGGTCAATCGAGTGGTTAGGGTCTGGAACGCACTGTCTGAGAGTGTGGGGGAGACAGGGTCAATCGAGTGGTTAGGATGTGGATCACACTGTCTGAGAGTGTGGGGGAGACAGGGTCAATCGAGTGGTTAGGATCTGGAACGCACTGTCTGAGAGTGTGGGGGAGACAGGGTCAATCGAGTGGTTAGGGTCTGGAACGCACTGTCTGAGAGTGTGGGGGAGACAGGGTCAATCGAGTGGTTAGGGTCTGGAACGCACTGTCCTGAGAGTGTGGGGGAGACAGGGTCAATCGAGTGGTTAGGATCTGGAACGCACTGTCTGAGAGTGTGGGGGAGACAGGGTCAATCAAGTGGTTAGGATCTGGAACGCACTGTCTGAGAGTGTGGGGGGAGACAGGGTCAATCGAGTGGTTAGGGTCTGGAACGCACTGTCTAAGAGTGTGGGGAGACAGGGTCAATCGAGTGGTTAGGATCTGGAACGCACTGTCTGAGAGTGTGGGGGAGACAGGGTCAATCGAGTGGTTAGGATCTGGAACGCACTGTCTGAGAGTGTGGGGGGAGACAGGGTCAATCGAGTGGTTAGGTTCTGGAACGCACTGTCTGAGAGTGTGGGGGAGACAGGGGTCAATCGAGTGGTTAGGATGTGGATCACACTGTCTGAGAGTGTGATGGAGACAGGGTCAATCGAGTGGTTAGGATCTGGAACGCACTGTCTGAGAGTGTGGGGGAGACAGGGTCAATCGAGTGGTTAGGGTCTGGAACGCACTGTCTGAGAGTGTGGGGGAGACAGGGTCAATCGAGTGGTTAGGGTCTGGAACGTACTGTCTGAGAGTGAGGGGGGAGACAGGGTGAGTTTGAGGCTTTCAAAAGGGAATTTGGATCATTAACCGATGAGGAAAGATATTCAGGGTTAGGGGTAGAAGCCGGGCTTGGCAGGGGGGGAGGGTTGGGGTGGGGTGGATAGTGGGACACAGCGGCCTGGTTCTTGCAGAGAGAGCCAGCACCAACACGATGGGAGGAGTGGCCGGTTTTCTGCGCTGTAACCATTGACAATCCTCCAGTCCTGGCGGAGGGTAGGGTGGGGGGGGGGTGGGGTGGGGTGTTGGGGGGTGCAGGGGCTGCACTAAGGTGGTGGAATCTGGGCCAAGGTGCCAGGGAGGTGGGCACTCGGCGAGAGCGAAGCCCCCGTGCATCGCCAGCTACACGATGAGGGTCCAGTCGTTCAGGCGGGCGACGGGTGGCGGTGGAGACGGCTTTGTTCCACCATCAGGGCTGACATCGGCTGAGGATAAACATCCCAACGGAGACTGAACCCACCCAACAAATTCCTGGGAGGGTTTGCTGATCTGCCATGAACTTCCAGAATGGTGGGGCAGTCTAGAGGGGCTGAATGGCCTCCTCCGTCTCCTATGTCGGACGTTCTGGTGGGTTCACGTAGGACGTGCAACACCGGAAGGAATCATTCATCCCCACTGCTCCCCGCCGGTGATTTCCAGCCCGCGGACCTGTTCCCCCAACATTCATCCCCTCCAACCAACCTCCAAACACACCCACAGACTCAACCCTCCCTATCTCTGTAACCTCCTCCAGCCCCTACACCCCTCCCTATCTCTGTAACCTCCTCCAGCCCCTACACCCCTCCCTATCTCTGTAACCTCCTCCAGCCCCTACACCCCTCCCTATCTCTGTAACCTCCTCCAGCCCCTACACTCTCCCTATCTCTGTAACCTCCTC